>JAODAC010031606.1:0-11614 GCA_027575185.1 Mimaenictus wilsoni
TAAATTAAATATAAAGAGGTTTCGTTGAATTTAGGTGTAATTGAATTTTAACAATAAGCTATAAAGCTTTCAATTTCATTCAAGTGGTCAGAGAATAGAAATTATTGTGTATAATCGGTGTATAATTGGCGAGAACCGCGTGAGAACCGGACATGAGCATCGTGAACACGATTTGAATGATAAATGACATTGAAGAGTTCATAGAAGAGATTAGCACTCATCTACATTTTGAATAAAATTATCCCGTATTAATTAATTGATTACTTCAAGCGAGTTTATTAGTAAATCAAAATTGTTTAAAATTTATTGATATTATTATTCATTGTTGGGAGGTGTATATAATTGAGACATATTTACTTTGTTCTCTCAATAAGTGTGTATTAATGAGCTATTCATTGAGCTATTGAAATCGCAAATGTTACCAAACCATACTTAAAAGGAACCGCTGTGAAGTTAATAAAAAATGTCAGAAAAAAAAGTTTATTAGAGATATCAGTAATATTTTTTTGACGTGGTGCAAGTGCCCTAAAATGACAAGTAATGTATGAAATTTTCAGGTGATCAGTCCATAAGCAGACAAATTCATGCATTGAAAGTTGTATCAAAATAAAGAACTCATGTACACCTGCACATACGCACGTACGCACAGACGCAAACACACACACACACACACACAAAACAACACACACACACACACACACACACACACACACACACACAAAACGGCACCCTTAGCAAAAACTATACTTAAAATTAGAAGAAGAAGAAACAGAGCCCGATGTCAAATTTTCATCTAGTCGGGTCACATTGACTATCAAAATATTTGCCCACCCCTGGTCTATACTCAATTATAATTATTTAAAGACTCCAACATAAATAATTAGAATTGAAAATAGTATTTCAAGCTCAATTCTATTGGATTATTTCACATAATAATTCAGTCTGATAACAAGTACCAAGAAAACATAAAATCTGTAAAGACCACACACCAAAAAATGAATCCATAGAATGTACGTTTCCTCTAATCTCCGACGATAAACACGTACACAGCAGAACAAACAGTGAAATGGTCGTATGGTCAATATTCAACACTTCAATATCTATTTATCTATATCTGACAGGCATGCTAGCAGGCAGGCTCGAGACGATAAATAATGAATAGACGCGACACTGTCAGACTGACCATTTGCGATAATCATTGGCGGCGCGTCGCAAACAAAATTATTTGTCCTAATGCTGCTGCTCTGATTGACATTATGTCTACGTGTTTTTTTTTTGTTCAGCATATCATCTACTTTCAATTCAAATCTAAATTCATTCGTGTTTCATTCATTCGTGTTTTTACCGCGAAAGCAGGAGTTCGCGGTCGGCGCCGCAGCCGCTTGTTGAGTGTGAAGACCAAGTGGTCACCCATCCAACGCCCAGCTACGTCCGACGTTGCGCTAACTGCAGTGATCTAACTAGCACCGAGCTCGACAACGCGGCAAGCCGCCGCTCACAACACATTAATATAAAATAAAATACAAGATAACAATTGTATTAATTAGACAAGATTCTACCCATTCTACTCCTATAACCGTCATTACGCTCAACTCTTTAGGCACACACGCAAACACACACACACACACACAATCTAAAATATATGATCCGGCACCCTTAGCAAAAACTATACTTAAAATTAGAAGAAGAAAAAACAGTTTGGCACGAGGTCAAATTCTCATCTGCAATGTGACCCGACTATCAAAATATTTGCCCACCCCTGGTCTACACTCAATTATAATTATTTAAAGACTCCAACATAAATAATTAGAATTCGTTCACGTTTTTACCGCGAAATCAGGAGTTCGCGGTCGGCGCCGCAGCCGCTTGTTGAGTGGGAAAACCAAGTGGTCACCCATCCAACGCCTAGCTAAGTCCGACGCTGCTTAACTGCAGTGATCTAAGAAGCACCGAGCTCCACAACGCGGCAAGCCGCCGCTGCTAATTTATAATAATCTAAATTATGCTAAATCACTTCTAACTTACGAATATGGAAAATTAAATCTTTCTGGAACTGTGTGAAACTTTCGCCGTGTAAAAGCGAAACGTGTAAAACAAGTACCGAGTAAATCGAAGGATAGGAGTATTGCAGCGCTTTAGGCACTATTCATATTTCGAACAGACGCTTTTCCCACTAGATGACTCTAGGTGAATCAAATGTGTTTAACAGGTGGACAGCTATACATTTTGGTCGATCGCGATAACTATAGAAATCATTCCAGTCGATCCTACGTTCAAAAAGGTTGAGCAGCTCTGATTTAGACGATTATTTATGATAAAATAGTTTAAGATAATTTATGATAATAATGATAATAATAGTATCGAAGTTAGGTTTCTGACATCAATCGCCAGAAAAATGACGACGTTTTTAACTCGTGTTGTGAGAGTGAGTATAATGGTGATTTTCATCATTTCATAATGTTAGGTTGGGTTTAAGTTGTAATTTTTTTCAATGGAATATATTCACTCTTTCTAATCCCTAGATTTCCTCATTTTCTACCAATAAATACCTCTGATTGTAAGCAAGGCCAAGAGAAACAAAAACAATGTAACTAATTAAAACAATTGCGTAAATCCATGTGTGAACACAGCAAACTGGCAAGCATAGCGTAAACGCGACGGCGACGCTGAGATAGTAAAGGCTGGTTGGTTGTGTGTAATCTACCGACAATCAGCGTTCAGGTGCCGCTGACGAGGCGGATCAAACATTTGCCCAGCGTGTGCACTCTGCACTCTATACGCTGCACTGGTGGCAAACGCTGCGCTAGCGCTAGCTAGCTAGCTGCGCGTCGCTGAGTAGTACGTGCGTAGAGTTGCGTAGTATACTAGCTTAGCGTCACATGCGCGCGCATCCACTACTCAACTATCCAACCGAGAGGCAGGCGCGCACCGTGCGTCGAGTCAGTTGTTCTCGAACCGTCGTGCGGGCTGCGCGTGCGTCGTGCGTTCTAAAAACGCGAAACTTGCGCGTTACAAACCGTGTTCCTCGAAGTTTTATTATGATAAAACTACAAAAGTTGTGTTCTACAATCAACAAATTTACTTACTCAAGTTGAATAAAACTATCATAAATGTTTTTATTGTTTATTACGAAGTGAATTATCGGAGGATTACCTACAATTATTGGTGAAGTTTGAGAAGGACGAACAGAAATCTAACAACGCCAATAACGAGACACATCATCGTAGCAAGGTATGTAAATTGCACTGTTGATGATGACGTAAAAGTTCGCGGAATCTTTGCTCTCACAATTACAATTGAAGCTTTAATTGTAGATTGATATTTATGACTTTTGTTTGGCTGGGTATACCATAAGTCTCATCATAAAAATAAATCCTTTAATTTAATTTTTAATAATTCCTTAAATAATTGATATTTTATAATTTTATTTTTGATTGAGATATCACTAATATAGATAATTCGGTTTATTGTGCGTACTTGCGCGGTCATTATTATGATATTGCAAATTTTGCAAAATATCAAATGTTCACTTACTAAAAAAAAAGCCAATGTATTTGGTCCGCAGACCTGGCCATCGACCTAACTCAGGTATAGCCAATAGTTTTTTTGTCACGGGCCGGATTGAAAAAAAAAATTCGCGGGCCAGGCGTAAACAATTTTTACATACAATGTTATATAAAATCTACGTGCCTACTTAACTTAATCTTAAACAACAAGATCTTTATTAAAATCCGATGTTTTATATATGATTCTTGCACTTACATAATCTTGTATTCTAACATTTTTAGTTAGTTACTTTTATTGTGATTCATTAAAGATAATGTCTGTTTACAAATATAAGTTGAACTAAATATTACTAAATATTTTTTGGCAAGATTTTTTAGATTTACATATTTTTTACTATCCAATTGCGTATAAAAATTACATAAATGATTTTCCTCTTCTCGATATTTATCATGCAATAATTGATCACTCTGTAATTCAATTAATTCTAATTGAACTTTTCGACATTGGGATAGATACCAATGTCGAAAAGTAACTTTTTCAAAGAATTAACCACTATCAAGACCATTTTGCTAGAAATAATGGATTCCGCGAAATTTTGGTGGAGAAAATTCTTCGCAAAAAACAACTCCGTTTACTACGCCGCCCTTTTCATTGTCCTGATACCAGCCAAACTCCTACGAATCCCCGGCTACATTCACAAAAATATTACTGGGGGTTAGTGTTCTAGATTACGGGCCACACCCTATTGTGTAGCACTCAGTGCATTCTATTAGTATATTAATGATTAATATAACAATGAAAGCGTAGCCGACCGTACGAAAAGTTAAGTACAAAAAATAATTTTCGGGAAAACGAGCTGCAGTCACAAAAATATTACTGGGTGTTAGTGTTTCCAGATTGTGCGCCACATTCTATTGCGTAACACTCTGTGCATTCTATTAGTATATTAATGATTAATATAACAATGAAAGTGTAGTCGACCGTACGAAAAGTTAAGTACAAAAAATAATTTTCGGGAAAACGAGCTACATTCACAAAAATATTACTGGGTGTTAGTGTTTCCAGATTGTGGGCCACATTCTATTGCGTAACACTCTGTGCATTCTATTAGTATATTAATGATTAATATAACAATGAAAGTATACGAAATGTCAAGTACAAAAAAATAATTTTCGGGAAAGCCGGCTATATGCACATAAGCATTAATAGGAAATGATGAAAAAACACTCTCTGTTAACTGCTTAGCGGTATTCCAAACGCTGAGAGAAGAAGAAGAAGATAGGAGAAACAATATTGGAGTTTCCTCAAATTTCTACGAATTCCTTTCATTGGCAAGATATCATACATAATTGGTAACTTCATTAAACTGCTGGGTTTTAAGCCGGCGTTTTACAATATTAGATCACTGCGCGTCATCATAAACAATAAAATTAAATCACCCACCGGTTACTTACTTAACTCGGGGGTGTACGAACTCGAGTGCAACGATTGTAACGCTACGTATATTGGTCAAACAGGGCGCAATATCCTAACCAGGCGCTTGGAGCATATTAAAGAAATCGAAGCGGGTTCCCCCAAACAGCCGGCTATGGCCAAACATGTGGTCAGCAGCGGTCACCACAGCTCCATCTGCAATCTAAAATTTTTACACTCAGGCGTAAAAGGCTATAAACTGAATATGTCAGAAAATATGTCGATTAAGCGCGCCTTACACAAAAATGTCCACCTCATAAACGACCATCTTGATATATTAACGCCAACACCATTCACGAAAATTTGTACAGTCTGTAGGTTTAAGTTTTTACTTTAGTACCTGACGATGCGGCAAAGCGAAACGTACGTTGTACAATTCTTGTAATATACCTGTAAAACATACATTTGCCATAATTCATTCACCAACATTTAAATAGATTTCTAGCAATCGACAATATTTTATCTATTCTGTTAAAACATTCGAATCTGTTTTCAAGATCAAGTCGTAATGCCAGTATATTTTCAGTATACATCTGAGGTTTTTCTTTTAAAATTATTACGAAAATGGTCTTTAAGGATGGGAAGTGATCAAATTTGCGTTAAGATATTTATACCCCTAGTGGGGGACGCGCAGGTAAATATTGAAAAGTTACTCGCGTAATAAATTCGTTACGCGGGCCGGATGTGGCCCGCGGGTCGTATGTTGGATACACGTTTATTTATTTATTGTATTTATATTTATGTACACATGTTAATGTGATGTTGTTATTGTTGTGATTTTTGTGTTGAATTGAGTTGTGATTGCTTGTTGACTGTTGAATGCCTCATGGCGTGGTTTTTCCTTGTTGTGTGATTGTAGTGGGATGCGCATATTGCGATTGATTTTTTTTTTTTGGTATGTGATTTTTAATTGTTGCGATGATTTTGTAGTGTGAATTTGATTATGTGGATTTTTGTGCGAATTAATTATTAAATTAATACACACATGTGGGAGCCCACCTCGGGGACTCGAACCCCGTCCGACTGCGTGGTAAGCCGAAGCACTACGAACTGTGCTGCTCAGGTGGGCTTCACTTACTAATTTACATTTCTTCTTGGAATCTATAAAGCGGTGTTAAATATCTGAGAATTTGCAATTTACATAATCGTAAGCAGTCATAAAACGCAAAATTTGTCAATCGATGTTTATGAGATAATTGACTGGAGAAATTCCAGAATTTTACCTGAGGCTTATGGAGGGAAACTTTGAGGTTAATAGCTTTATAATTACAGATAATCCGAGAAATGTACATTGGTGCAAACAGTGATAAGATATGACAATTATTGAAATAAGTTGCAAAGGATTAGATGTTATCTGTTTTAAAATTTAGAGTGTGATTCAGTCTATTGTTTGGTTTATTAAAATTGATTTTTTTTATTGTCTTGTACCTGGCATATCTTTCTTAGGGGTTGGAACATCATCTATCTCCTTTTTATACATAAGATATGACAAAGAAACCGCGGAGGCGTCGGCGACGCGCATTATCAGCTGTGACGCGCTAGCGACGCGCTGACGTGACAAGCTCAGCTCGGACGAAGGGACGAACTGTCCAATGCCGGGTGGTTGTGAAAGTGAGAGCGACACGGACAGGCTCTCTCATTTAATAGCGCGCCCAGGTAGAAAAACCAGGTCTGCAACACCCAGTGTATAAATTATTTTTTCGGTGTTGTAAACGATTAACTTAACATTGAAGGTGCAGTCACAACCGTACTTGAAAAGTCAAGCGTGGCAATAAAGAATTCGGGGTTTCGGGGTAGACTCCCAGCGCCAGTCGGTCACCTCCTTCCGCCTGCTGCCGCACAGAATCTCCATCATTTTCTATCTCCTTCCTTGCTATATCTTTTGTTGCACATATTGTGGTATAATAAAATCCCACAGTACCATTATCGATACATGACCTGTCCAAATCTTTCATAATAAATAAATAAATTTCTACCAATTATATTTCAGCATTTTCCAAAATGTTACACTGCAACATTATTGGTAATTGCGAGAATTGTTTTGGTTATATCCTTTAAAATAAACCTATACCCATTACATTAAAAATAAATGTAATGGTAAATTAAAAATCAAGTCGTTAAATTCCTAAATAAAAGCACATTACGAGGAAACACGTCGTTTGTGATAATTACAAACCGATTAAGGCTGCGCACTTTTTCTTCCATCTCACCGTTTCTAATTTACTTCGTAATAATTACTCGACATTTCTTTAAATCGCTCCAACTTTTTGTACTTGTTGTTTAAAGTTTTAATATAATTGATGGAATTCACTGTCGGTTGTTGGTAAAACATTTTAAATAATTAGCACAGAAGTTACACAAACTTCTATCAATATTTTACAAATTTAAAATTTTAATTTGTAAAATATTGATAAAAGTTTGTGTAACTTCTGTGCTAATTGTTTAAAGTTTTACCTAGTTAGAAGCGTGATAAAAACCTATTGAAATGTTCGAGGAACAATTTGTTGGCTGATTATAATGCATTTTACACATGATTATTTTTCGCTTAAAATTTTAAGAGAAAGTTTCTTTAATCTTTAATCTTTTTTAGCAAAAAGGAATTTATTAAATTTATAAAATTATACAATTACAAGTTTTGATACTTTGCTGCCTTATTCAGTTATTTTATGCCTTTTTTTATAAGGTTCAAAGTAGTACAGTTCAAAAAGGCAGAAATTAATTACATGCGGATTAAATATTAATGGAAGTTTGAATGTAAATAAATGTTAATTTATATAACTAAAAGAGAGGATAGAATTGAAGAAAGCTACTTATAAGAAGAGAAACATGTATAAGAAAGAAAAAATGGGTGATGAAGAGAGTAAAAAAAAAGAATGAATTACATGTAAATTAAATATTCGTCCTTGCAACCAACCGGGATATTTTACGTCCTGTTTGGATAGACGTAGACGATTGTGGTGTTGTCGTTTAAATCTATAGACAGTCTTGCACGGTTGGAATTTCTATAACCAGTGACCCTCAAACTTTTGCAGTCTTATTATCGCCTTCACTTTAAGTTCATTTATAGCCACGTGGGATTTATTTGTACCACAATATGTGTAAGAAAAGATATAGAAATGAAGGAGATTGGCGTGGAGATCCTGGAAGGCAGAAGGCGGCGATGAATGGCTCGCGCTGATCGTCGGGGCACGTCGTGGATGACGTCGGTGTCGCAGATGATGAAGGCTAGTGGCGAAATCACTGGTGTCGAACTGACTCGGACTGACTTAGTGACTGTGGAATCGTTGATGGAGATGGCCTCCAGGTAAAGACGGCTGGCTGCAGAAGAATGTCGACTATATACATGCAGGTGAAAATGCTGACGGACGCGACCATTTTTTTTGTTCGTCACAGCGCAACACGTGCGCCGCGATCTCGCCGTGCCGTGTCGACTTTGACGTGTCAGCATTCGCGTTGCTTAGTCTCGAACTTCGGCGGATGCTGAATAAGGTTTGTTGATGCGGATGGTGGCTGAGGTTTGTTGCTGTTTATTCTTGTTTGTGCGGCAATGAATTGACCGCCACAGTACCCCCTTGCCAGAGGAAAAGTTGGGGGAAGCCTGCCTGGTGGTAGACCTAATCCTGGAAGATAGTCTTGTTGGTAGGATGAAGGTGACTTTTCGTCTCGATTACGCTGGCGGCGTAGCATGACTTGCTGAGGAAGGCGGTGGCGGGGTAAGGATGACAGTATTTGTCGAAGGAATATCGGTTGTTGAATGACTCGTAGCCCGGTCACGAGTCATTCAACAACGCGGTAGCGATCTAGCGGTGGGTACGGGCGAATCGAGTTTCGGGGATAACGGGGTCGGTACCTGGGATATCGTTGGCAACAAGTTGATGGAAGTTTGAGGATCTTTCTGCGGGGAATATACTGATAAAGATAACGAGGTAGGATCGTCGTCTTCTTCGTAGGTTGCCTCTGCGGTGGTGTAGGCGGGCTTCAGACAGTCGATGCTTACGTGTACCTGTCTGCAGTGGATGGAAATGGTGAATGTTTTTGTTGACGTGGAGATGACGGGCTATCGTATGGCGCCTGGAGACCGGTGCGGCCTGCGTCGTGACGAAGAAACCCTGCTCGCAATGGGCGAAGAGATTTGTGGACGAAGGTCTTCTTCGTTCCGTGTCGTCGTGGTTCCGTTGGCGTCATCTTTCGGAGGTGGCTTCATAGATCGTGTATGAACGGTGCACTAGCGTCTTCGTAGATTGCTGAGTCGGCGAAGAATTCCCTTGGGCGGTGCAGTGGCTGACCGTAGACCATCTCGGCGGCGGTGGCTGGTCTTCTCTCCAGACGGCTCGAATACTCATGAAGACGGTTGGAAGAGTCTTCGTCCAGCCGTTTTCTCGGTGGCACATCAAGGTTGCTTTTAGTCGGCGGTGCAGCCGTTCGACCATGCCATGCCATTGGCTTGAGAATGGTGATGGAAGTTTGTTGATGCGGATGGTGATTGGGGTTTGTTGAGGTTTATTCTTGTTTGTTCGGCAATGAATTGACCGCCATAGCCGCAATCAGATATAGAATATGAAAAATGTCACTGGTCCCTCTTTTCTAATCAATTCTTTTACAATAAATTTAGAGATCCATTAGTTCCTGATGACGAATTATATTGACAAGGAATTGAATGGACCCTAATGTTCATTGTTAGTAAAATCAAACAAGACTGCAAATAGAAGCATCTAACTTTTCTATCTTGTTATATCTTATTATCGTTTTTGATATTTTTCTAAAGTTTTCTAGATGTTTGTAAGATACCACCGACTGTTAACATTTTTCAGTGGCAATAATATTGACATTCTTAACGTGTTGTACCTTTTCGAGGAATCTCACTCATTTATGCAAATATCGTTGGCTTGAGAATGGTGATTGAGGTTTGTTGATGCGGATGGTGATTGGGGTTTGTTGATGTTTATTCTTGTTTGTTCGGCAATGAATTGACCGCCACAGCCGCAATCAGATATAGAATATGAAAAATGTCACTAGTCCCTCTTTTCTAATCAATTCTTTTACAGTAAATTTAGAGATCCATTAGTTTCTAATGACGAATTATATTGACAAGGAATTGAATGGACCCTAATGTTCATTGTTAGTAAAATCAAACAAGATTGCAAATAGAAGCATCTAACTTTTCTATCTTGCTATATCTTATTATCGTTTTTGATATTTTTCTAAAGTTTTCTAGATGTTTGTATGATACCGACTGTTAACATTGTTCAGTGGCAATAATATTGACATTCTTAACATGTTGTACCTTTTCGAGGAATTTCACTCATTTGTGCAAATATTTTTACCGTCTAGACCACCAGGCATGGCCAACAGTTTTTTTGTCACGGGTCGGATTGAAAAAAAAAATTTCGCGGACCAGGCGCGAACAAAATAAAAAACGTATATTTAGCTCAAATTATATTTGAAGCATTTAAACTTACCGGAACAAACAATTAAAGTGAACGCCAACGTCAATCGACGACATTCATCAAGAACTCGTTCAATTCATGCAAGAATTTCACTTAATTATCATCCGGTCATTCGAATAGCGATCGCAGTGAAATGCAATCGCTTACAGTACGCTTACCTACATATCAATCTATTCAAATTTAATGCTTAATCATAAAAATCCTGTTTTAATATTTAATGTTTCCGTTGATTATAAATTTTATAAACTTTATAAACTTTATAACCTCCTAACAAACATTTCAAATGAGTCCACGTGCTCTTGCAATAAAAATTTCGTCTCTCTTCTAGTTTAAAAGGACATTTAAAATAATGTAAAATAGAAACCATTAATTAACTTCTCGTCGGAAATCAAAACTTACGATTATTCATTTTGGCTGCGTTTATTAACATCAAACAAAGCAATAATTAACGTTGGAATTTCGGACGGAAGTATAAATATTCATCGCTTCTGTTTGTGGCATGTGCCGGCTGGAATGTTAAATTTGCAAATCTCACATTAGATAAAGTTGGAAGTAAAATTATATTCAAACGGGAGATGGTTTAAGTATGGCAATAAAGGAGAGTCTTAAACGACAGTCGGCAGCGTGTCGGTGCTCAATTTTCGTGTATAATTGGGAAATATAATTATCTTCGGCTGCGAGGCGATGTGATTAATAACGCGACTGCTAATTTCCGGTCAAAATTTTTATTTGCCACGCGCTTAGCCGCATGATGATGCACGATGCCGACGAAATGAAATCGTTAACGTCAACGACACGTGTTTGCCAACTGCGGCTAGGTTTACACAACGAAAATCGTGCATTTTTTTCAACTTTTAGAAAAGTTTGTGGTTTTTAAAGGTTGCTTTGAAGTAGCTTCTGTTTTGACATTTGCTTGTCAAACACCACCCGCTTTATTGGTATACTAACAACATAATTTATCATCTACAATATATATTGTCGCGAATATGTGAATCGTATTCATAATGTCGCGATGTTACCTCGTCCACTGCCAAGCAGGGATGTCAACTTTTCACGAAGTATCGATACTTTTTGGTATCGATACCCAAGTATCGATACTTATTGGTATCCATACCCAAGTATCGAAGAAAAGTATCGATACTTATTGGTATCCATACCCAAGTATCGAAGAAAAGTATCGATACTTA
>JAODAC010031617.1:0-14541 GCA_027575185.1 Mimaenictus wilsoni
TGCGCTTAGATGACTTTTTTCACATTATTAAGATGTTTGAGACATGTAAACATGATTTTCGCTTATATTTTGGCGAATTTATGCAAACATTCGAATATCGCGTGTAATTTTCTGAACCTTTGCAGCCATCGACCTCTCGATAAGGTTAAACGACTTTTCGAACAAAAATAAGTTGTTTAAGCACACCTAAATATGATTTTCTCTTATATTTTGGCGAATATATGAAAAAAGTTCGGATATCACGTGTTATTTTCTGAACCGTTGCAGCTATCGAGCTCCAGATGCGCCTAAACGATTTTTTTCATGTGAATAATTCCTTTAGGCACATCTATACATGATTTACTCTTATACCATGAAGAATACAAGCTATTACTTCGGATATCGCGTGTTATTTTCTGAACCGTTGCAGCTATCGAACTCTCGATGCACTTAAATGAATTTCTTCACGTATATAAGGCGTTTAAGTTCATCTAAACATGATTTTCTTTTATACTTTGTCAAATACAAGCACAAAATTCGCATATCGCATGTTATTTTCTGAACCGTTAAAGCTGTCGATCTCTCGATACGCTTAAACGAATTTTCTCAGAAAAATAAGTCGTTTAAGCACACGTAAACATGACAATCATTTATATCTTGGCGAATACATGCAATAAGATCAAATATCGTGTTTTGTTTTCTGAGCCGAGCAGCTATCGAACTCTCGATGCGCTTACACGACTTTTTTCACATCATATTTTGGTGAATACATGCAAAAAGTTCGGATATCTCGTGTTATTTTCTGAACCGTAGCAGCTATCGAACACTCGATGAGCTTAAACGATTTTTTTCACGTAAATAAGTCGTTTAAGTTCATCTAAACATGATTTTCTCTTATACTTTGCCAAATACAAGCACAAAATTCGGATATCGCTTGTTATTTTCTGAACCGTTACAGCTATCGATCTATCGATGCGATTAAACGAGTTTTCTCACGAAAATAAATCGCTTAGGCACATCTAAACATTATTTTCCCTTATATTGAGTACATGCAAAACATTCGGATATCTCGTACTATTTTCTGAACCGTAGCAGTTATCGATCTCTCGATGCACTTAGACGAATTTTTTGACATTATTAAGTCGTATAAGACATATAAACCTGATTTTCTCTTATAATTTGGCGAAATAATATAAAACGTTCGGACACCGCATGTTATTTTCTGAACCGTTACAGCTATCGATCCCTCGATGGGTATACACCAAATTTCTCACGAAAATAAGTCGTTTAGGCACATCTAAACATGATTTTCTGTTATATTTTGATGAATACATGCAAAAAGTTCGGATACCGCGTGATATCTTCTGACCCGTTGCGGCTATCGATCTCTCTATACGCTTAAACTATTTCTTGAATGAAATTAAGTCGTTTAAGCAAACTTAAACATAGCATTCTTTTATATTTCGGCGTATACATGTAAAAAGTTCAGATATCGTGTGTTATTTTCTGAACCGATGCGCCTATCGATCTCTCGGTACGCTTAAACGACTTTTTTCACGTAAATAAGTCGCTTAAGCACATCTATACATGATTTTCTCATACACCATGAAGAATACAAGAAATAACTTCGGATATCGCGTGTTATTTTCTAAACGAATTTCTTCACGTAAATAAGCCGTTTAGGTTGATCTAAACATGATTTTCTCTTATACTTTGTCAAATACAAGCAAAAAATTCGCACATCGCATGTTATTTTCTGAACCGTTACAGCTGTCAATCATTCGATGCACTTATACGAAATTCCTCACGAAAATAAGTTGTGTAGGCACACATAAACCTAATTTTCTCTTATATTTTGGCGAATACATGCAACAAGTTCGGATATAGCGTGTTATTTTCTGAACGATTGCAGCTATCGATATCTCGATACCCATAAACGTAATTAAGTAATTAAGTTGCTTAAACATATCTAAACATGATTTTTTCTTATATTTTGTAGAATACATGCAAAAAGTTCGGATATCGCTTGTTATTCAGTGAACCTTAGCAGATATCGAACTCTCGATGCGCTGATACGTCTTTTTCACATTATTAAGTCGTTTGAGACATGTAAACATGGTTTTCTCTTATATTTTGGCGAGATTATGCAAAAAGTTCGAATATCGCGTGTTATTTTCTGAACAGTTGCTGCCTTATTTCTCGATACGGTTAAACGACTTTTCGAACAAAAATAAGTTGTTTAAGCACATCGAAACATGATTTTCTCTTACATCTTGGCGAATACATGCAAGTTCGGATATAGCGTGTTATTTTCTGAACCGTAGCAGCTACTGAACTCTCGACGCGCCTAAACGAATTTTTTCACGAGAATATGCAAATCGTTTAAAAAATCTAAACATGATTTTCTCTTCTACCTCGGCGAATACAAGCAAAAATTTCGGATATCGCGTGTAATTTTCTGAACCGTTGCAGCTATCAATCACACGATGCGATTAAACGATATTTTTCGCGAAAATAACTCGTATCTATCGCATATCTGAACATGATTTTCTCTTATATTTTGGAGAATACATGTAAAATGTTCGGATATCGCATGTTATTTTCTGAACCGTAGCAGCTATTGAACTCTCGATACGCTTAAACGACTTTTCTCGCATGTATATGTCGTTTAAGTACACCTAAACATGATATTCTTATATATTTTGGCGAATATATTCATAAAAAACAGATATCGCGTGTTATTTTCTGAACCACTGCGGCTATCGATTTCTCGATGCGCTCAAACAACTTTTTTCACAAGAATAAGTTGTTTAAACACATCTAAACATAATTTTCTCTTATATTTTGGTGAAACATTCGGATATCGCGATATTATTTTCTGAACCGTTCCAGCTGTCTATCTCTCGATGCACTAAAACGACACTTTTCACGAAAATAAGTTGTGTAGGCACATCTATGCATGACTTTCTCTTGTATTTTGGAGAATTTATGCAAAAATTCGAATATCGCGTGTTATTTTCTGATCCGTTGCAGTTATCGATCTCTCAAAGCGATTAGATGACATTTCTCACGAGAATAATTCGTTTAAGCACATCTAAACATGATTTTCTCTTGTACCTTGGCGAATACAAGCAAGAAGTTCGGATATCGCGTGTTATTTTATGAACCGTTGCAGCTATCGAACTCTCGATGCACTTAAACGATTTTTTTCACGTAAATATATCGTTTAAGCACATATATACATGATTTTCTCTTATATTTTGGCGAATATATGAAAAAAGTTCGGATATCGTATGTTATTTTTCTGAACCGTTGTAGCTATTGACCTCCTCATGCGCTTAAATGATATTTTTTCATGAGAGCAAGTCGTTTAAGCAAATCCAAACCTGATTTTCTCATTTAATTTGGCGAATATATGAAGAAAGTTCGGATATCGCATGTTATTTTCTGAACCGTTGTAGCTATCGATCTCCTGATGTGCTTAAACGATTTTTTTTTCATGTGAATAAATCGTTTAAACACATCTAAACATGATTTTCTCTTATACCTTGACGAATACAAGCAAAAAGTTCGGATATTGCGTGTTATTTTCTGAGCCATTGCAGCTATAGAACTCTCGATACGCTTACAGGACATTTTTCACGAAAATAAATTGTTTAGGCATGTCCAAACAAGATTTTCTCTTATATTTTGGTGAAACATGCAAAATGTTCGGATACCGCGCTATATCTTCTGACCCGTTGAGGCTATCTATCTCTCTTTACGCTTAAACTATTTCTCGAATGAAGATAAGTCGTTTAAGCACACTTAAACATGATATTATTTTATATTTTGGCGAATACCTGTAAAAAGTACAGATATCGTGTGTTATTTTCTGAACAGATGCGCCTATCGATCTCTCGATACCCTTAAACGACTTTTTTCACGTAAATAAGTCGTTTAAAATACAAGCACAAAATTCGGATATCGCATGTTATTTTCTGAACCGTTATAGCTATCGATCTCCTGATGCGCTTAAACGAATTTCTTCATGTGAATAAGTCGTTTAAGCACATCTATATATGATTTTCTCTTATACCATGAAGAATATAAGTTATAACTTCGAATATCGCGTGTTATTTTCTGAACCGTTGCAGCTATCGATATCTCGATGCGCTTGCACCACATATTTCACGTAAATAATTCGTTTATGCACATCTGAACATAATTTTCTATTATATTTTGGCAAATACATGCACAAAATTCGGATATCGCATGTTATTTTCTGAACCGTTACAGCTATCGATCTCTCGATGCGTTTAGATGAATTTTTTTCACATTATTAAGTCGTATAAGACATATAAATCTAATTTTCTCTTAGAATTTGGCGGAATAATGCAAGACGTTCGGATATCGCATGTTATTTTTTGAACCGTTACAGCTATTGATCCATCGATTCGCATAAACGACTTTTCGAACAAAAATAAGTCGTTTAAGCATACCTAAACATGATATTCTTTTATATATTGGTGAATACGTACAAAAAGTTCGCATATCGGGTGTTATTTTCTGAACCAATGCGCCTAGCGGTCTCTCGATATGCTTAAACGACTTTTCTCATGTAAACGACATATTTAAGCACATACAAACATGATTTTCTCTTATATTTTGGCGAATACATACAAAAAGTTCGGATATCGCGTACTGTTTTATGAACCGTAGCACCTATCGATCTCGCAATGCACTTATACGATTTTTTTCACATAAATAAGTTCTTTAAATAAATCTAAACATGAATTTCTCTTATATTTTGGCGAATACAAGCACACAATTCGGATATCGCGTGTTATTTTCTGAACCGTTGCAGCTGTTAATCTTTCGATGCGCCTACACGTCATTTCTCACGAAAATAAGTTGTTTAGACACACCTAAACATGATTTTCTCTTCTATTTTGGCGAATACATGCAACATGTTCGGATAACGCCTGTTATTTTCTGAATCGTTGCAGCTGTCAATCTTTCGATGCGCCTATACGACATTTCTCACGGAAATAAGTTGTTTAGACACACCTAAACATGATTTTCTCTTGTATTTTATAGAATACATGCAAAAAGTTCGGATATCACGTGTTATTTTGTGAACCGTAGCAGCTATCGAACTCTCGATGCGCTGATACGACTTTTTCACATTATTAAGTCGTTTGAGACATGTAAACATGAATTTCTCTTATATTTTGGCGAAATTATGCAAAAAGTTCGAATATCGCGTGTTATTTTCTGAACCTTTGCCGCCATCAATCTCCCGATACGGTGAAACGACTTTTCGAATAAAATAATATGTTTATGTACATCTAAGCATGATTTTCTATTACATTTTGGCGAATACAAGCAAAATGTTCGGATATTGCTTGTTATTTTAGTGAAAAAATCGGTTTAAGTGCATCGAGACTTTAACAGCTGCTACGGTTCAGAAAATAACAGGCGATATCAGAACTTTTTGCATGTATTCGCCAAAATATCAAAGAAAATCCTGTTTAAATGTGCATAAATGATATAATTACATGAAAAGAATCGTCTAAGCACATACAGGGATCGATAGGCGAAACGGTGCGGAAAATTACACGAGATATCCGAACTTTTTTCATATATTCGCCAAAATATAAGAGAAAATCATGTTTAGATGTGCACAAACGACATAATTACGTTAAAAAAAATTGTTTAAGCGCATCCAGAGATCGATAGCTGCAACTGTTCAAAAAATAACACGTGAAATCCGAACATTTTGCTTGTATTCGCCAAAATATAAGAGAAAATCTTGTTTAGATGTGCCTAAATGAATTGTCTATGCAGAAAAATTCGTTTTAAAACATAGAGACATAGCTAGCTGCAACGGTTTAGAAAATAATATGCGATATCCGAACTTTTTGCATGTATTCGCCAAAATATAAGAGAAAATCATATTTAGATGTGCTTAAACGACTTATTTAGGTTAAGAAAATCGTTTAACCGCATCGAGAGATCGATAGACGTAACGGTTCAGAAAATAACCAGCGATATCCGAACTTTTGGCGGTATTCGCCAAATATAAGAGAAAATCATGTTTAGATGTGCATAAATGACAAATTTACGTGAAAAAATCGTTTGAGCGCATCGAGAGATCCAAATGTGCAACGGTTCAGAAAATAACAAGCGATATCCGAACTTTTTGCATGCATTCGCCAAAATATAAGAAAAAATGAAGTTTAGATGTGCGTAAATGACTTATTTACGTGAAAGAAGTCGTTTAAGCGCATCGAGAGATCCAAATGTGCAACGGTTCAGAAAATAACAAGCGATATCCGAACTATTTGCATGTATTCGCCAAAATAGAAGAGAAAATCATGTTTAGATGTGCTTAAACGACTTATTTACGTGAAAAAAGTCTTCGGAGCACATCAAGCGATCGATAGGCGCATCGGTTCAGAAAATAAAACACGATGTTCTCCAAAATATAAGAGAAAATCATGTATAGATGTGCTTAAACGACTTATTTACGTGAAAAAATCGTTTAAGCGCATCGAGACACCAATAGCTGTAATGGTTCAGAAAACATCTCACGATATCCGAAGTTTTTGCATATATTTGCCAAAATATAAGAGAAAATCATGTTTAGATGTGCCTAAATGATTTGTTTATTTAGAAAAAGTAGTTTTAGCGCATCCAGACATCGATGGCTGCAACGGTTTAGAAAATAATATGTGATATCCGAACTTTTTGCATGTATTCCTCAAAATATAAGAGAAAATCATGTTTAGATGTGCTTAAACGACATATTCACATGAAAAAAAATCAATTAAGTACATAAAGGGATCGATAGGCGCAACGGTGCAGAAAATTACACGAGATATCCGAACTTTTGTCATGTATTCGTCAAAATTTAAGAGAAAATCTTTTTTAGAAGTTTTTTAACGACTTATTTACGTGGAAAAAAGTGGTTTAAGCGTATCCAGAGTTTAATAGCTACTACGGTTCAGAAAATAACATGCGATATCCGAACTTTTTGCATGTATTCGCCAAAATATAAGAGAAAATCATGTTTAGATGTGCTTAAACGACTTATTTAGGTTAAAAAATTCGTTTAAGCGCATCGAGAGATCGATAGCTGCAACGCTGCAAAAAATAACACGTGATATTCGAATTTTTTGGATATATTCGCCAAAATATAAAATAAAATCATGTTTAGATGTGCATAAACGACTTATTTACATGAGAAAAATCGTTTAAGCGCATTGAGAGATCGATAGCTGCAACGCTTCAAAATATAACACGTGATATCCGAACTATTTGCATGTATTCGCCAAAATATAAGAGAAAATCGTGTTTAGATGTGTATAAACGACATATTTACGTTAAAAAAATCGTTTAAGTGCATCGAGAGATCGATAGCTGTAACTGTTCAAAAAATAACACGTGATATCCGAACTTTTTGCATGTATTCGCCAAAATATAAGAGAAAATCATGCTTGGATGTGCTTAAACGACTTATTTAGGTTAAAAAATTCGTTTAAGCGCATCGAGAGATCGATAGGCGTAACGGTACAGAAAATAAACCGCGATATCCGAACTTTTTGCGATATTCGCCAAAATATAAGAGAAAATCATGTTTAGATGTGCATAAATGACATATTTACGTGAAGAAATCATTTGAGCGCATTGAGAGATCGATAGGCACTACGATTCAATAAATAACTCGCGATATCCGAACTTCTTGCATGGATTCACCAAAATATAAGAGAAAATGAGGTTTAGATGTGCGTAAATGACTTATTTACGTGAAAGAAGTAGTTTAAGTGCATCGAGAGACCCACATGTGCAACAGTTCAGAAAATAACAAGCGATATCCGAACTTTTTGCATGTATTAGCAAAATATAAGAGATAATCAGGTGTAGATGTGCTTAAGCGACATATTTACGTGAAAAAATCTTTTAAGAGCATCGAGAGATCGATACGGCTCAGATAGTAACAAGCGATATCCGAACTTTTAACATGTATTTGCCAAACTATAAGAGAAAATCATGTTTAGATGTACCCAAATGATTTGTTTATGTAGAAAAAGTCGTTTTAGCGCATCGAGACACCGATAGCTGTAATGGTTCAGAAATCATCTCAAGATATCCGAACTTTTTACATGTATTCGCCAGAATATAAGAGAAAATCATGTTTTGATGTACCTATACGATATATTCATTTGGAAATAATCGTTTAACCGCATCGAGACATCGACAGCTGCAACGGTTCAGCAAATATGCGATATCCGAACTTTTTGCATGTATTACTCAAAATAAAAGAGAAAATCATGTTTAGATGTGCTTAAACGACATATTTACATGAAAATAATCATTTAAGCACATAGAGGGATCGATAGGCGCAACGGTGCAGAAAATTATACGAGATATCCGAACTTTTTGCATGTATTCGTCAAAATTTAATAGAAAATCTTGTTTAGATGTGTTTAAATGAATTATTTACGTGAAAAAAAGAGGTTTAAGAGCATCGAGAGTTTAATAGCTGCTACGGTTCAGAAAATAACCCGCGATATCCGTATTTTTCGCATGTATTCACCATAATATAAGAGAAAATCATGTTTAGATGTGCTTAAACGACATAATTACATGAAAAAAGTCGTCTAAGCACAAAGAGGGATCGATATGCGCAACGGTGCAGAAAATTACACGAGATATCCGAACTTTTTGCGATATTCGCCAAAATATAAGAGAAAATCATGTTTAGATGTGCTTAAATGGCTTATTCACATGAAAAAGTCGTCTAAGCATATCGAGAGTTCGATAGGCGAATCGATTCAGAAAATAAAACACGATATCCGAACTTTCTGCATGTATTCGACAAAATATAAGAGAAAAACTTGTTTAGATGTGCCTAAACGACTTATTTACGTGAAAAAAAATTATTTAAGCATATATAGAGAGATAGATAGTTGCAATTGTTCAGAAAATAACACGCGATATCCGAACTTTTAACAGGTATTTGCCAAAATATAAAAGAAAATCATGTTTATATATGCCTAAATGATTTGTTTATGAAGAAAAAGTCGTTTTAGCGTATCGAGACATCGATAGCTGCAACGGTTTAGAAAATAATATGCGATATCTGAACTTTTTGCATGTATTCCTCAATATATAAGAGAAAACCCTGATTACATGTGCTTAAATGACTTATCTTCGTTGAAAAAATCGTTTAAATGCATCGAGAGATCGATTGGTACAACGGTGCAGAAAATTACATGAGATATCCAAACTTTTTGCATGTATTCGCCAAAATATAGGAGAAAATCCTGTTTAGATGTGCATAAACTACATATTTACATGAAAGAATTCGTTTAAGCACATAGAGCGATAGATAGGCGAAACGGTGCAGAAAATTACACGAGATATCCGAACTTTTTGCATGTATTCACCAAAATATAAGAGAAAATCATGTTTAGATGTGCTTAAACGACTTATATACGTTAAAAAATTCGTCTGAGCACATCATGAGATCGATAGATGCAACGGCTCAGAAAATAAAACACGATATTCTCCAAAACATAAGAGAAAATCATGTTTAGATGTGCATAAACGACTTATTTACCTGAAAAAAGTCGTTTAAGCGCATCGAGAAAACGATAGCTGTAACGGTTCAGAAAACATCTCACGATATCCGAACTTCTTGCATGTATTCCTCAAAATATAAGAGAAAATCATGTTTAGATGTGCTTAAACGACATATCTAAATGAAAAACTCATTCAAGCACAAAGAGGGATTAATAGGCGCAACGGTGCAGAAAATTACACGAGATATCCGAACTTTTTGCATGCATTCGTCAAAATTTAAGAGAAAATCATGTTTAGATGTGTTTAAACGACTTATTTACATGAAAAAAAGTGATTTAAGCGCATCGAGAATTTAATAGCTGCTACGCTCCAGAAAATAACACGCGATGTCCGAACATTTCGCATGTATTCACCATAATGTAAGAGAAAGTCATGTTTAGATGTGTTTAAACGACACAATTACATGAGAAAAGTCATCTAAGCACATAGAGGGATCGATATGCGCAACGGTGCAGAAAATTACACGAGATATCCGAACTTTTTGCATGTATTCGCCAAAATATAAGAGCAAATCATGTTTAGATGTGCATAAACGACATATTTACGTTAATAAAATCGTTTAAGCGCATCGAGAGATCGAAAGCTGCAACTGTTCAAAAAATAACACGTGATATCCGAACTTTTTGCATGTATTCACCAAAATATAAGAGAAAATCATGTTTAGATGTGCTTAAACGACTTATTTACGTTAACAAATTCGTTTAAGCGACTATTAATCTCTTTATGTACTTAAATGACTTTTTTCACGTAAATAAGTATTTACGCGCATGTAAACATTATTTTCTCTTATATTTTGGTGAATATATTCAAATAGTTCGGGTATCGCATGTTATTTTCTAAACCGTAGCAGATATCGATGTCTCGATGCGCTTAAACGACTTTTCCCCATAAATAAATCGTTTAGGCTAGATGGGCCTAAACGATTTATTAAGTACACCCAAACAAGATTTTCTCTTATATTTTGGCGCATACATGCAAAACATTCGGATATCGCATGTTATTTATTGAACCGTTGCACTAGTCGATTACCCGATCCATTTAAGCGACTTCTCGAACGAAAATAAGTCGTATAAGCATATCTAAACATGATTTTCGCGTATAATTTGAGGGATAAATGCAAGAAGTTCGGATATCGCATGTTATTTTCTGAACCGTTGCAGCTATCGATCTCTCGATGCGTTTAAACGAATTCTCGAACGAAAATAAGATATATAAGCACATCTAAACATGATTTTCTCTTATATTATGAGGAATACATACAAATAGTTCGGATATCGCATATTATTTTCTAATCCGTTGTAGCTATCGATCCGCTTAAATGACTTTTTTTCACGTATATACGTCGTTTATGCACATCTAAACATAATTTTCTCTTATATTTTCGCGAATACCCCAAGAAGTTCGGATATCGCGGGTTATTTTCTGAACCGTTGCGCCTATTGATCTCTCTATGTACTTAAATGAGTTTTTTCATGTAAATAAGTCGTTTAAGCTTACCCAAACATGATTTCCTCTTATATTTTAGCGAATAAAAGCAAAAAGTTCTGATATCTCGTGTTATTTTCTAAACCGATGCGACTATCAACCTCTCTATGTGCCTAAATGATTTTTTTCACGTAAGTAAGTCATATACGCGCATATAAACATGATTTTCTCTTATATTTTTGTGAATATATGCAAATAGTTCGGGTATCGCATGTTATTTTCTGAACCGTAGCAGATATCGATGCGCTTAAACGACTTTCTTCACGTAATTAAATCGTGTAGCTATATCCAAACATGATTTTCTCTTATATGGCGAATACATGCTAGAAATTTGGATATCGCGTGTCTCTTTCTGAACCGTATCGATATATTGATGTGCTTAAATGACATTTTTGACGTAAATTATTCATTTAAGCACATCTAAACATGATTTTCTCTTATATTTTGGCGTATACATGCATAAATTCGTATATCGCGTGTTATTTTCTTACCCGCAGCAGCTATGATACTCTCGATGCGCTTAAATGAATTTCTTCACGTGACTTAGTCGTTTAAGCATATCTAAAGATGATTTTCTCTTACGTCTTGTAGAATACAAGCAAAAAGTTGGGATATCGCGCGTTACTTTCTAAACCCTTGCAGCTATCGGTCTCTCGATCCGCTTAAATGAATTTTTTCATGTTAATAAGTCGCTTAAGCACATCTAAACATGATTTTCTCTTATATTTTGGCGAATACATGCAAAAAGTTCGGACATCTCATGTTATTTTCTGAACCGTTGCGCCTATTGATCTCTGTATGTGTTTAAATGAGTTTTTTCTCATAAATAAGTCGTTTAAGCACACCCAAACATGACTTTCTCTTACATTTTGGTGAATAAAAGCATAGAGTTCGGATATCGCGTGTTATTTTCTAAACATTTGCAGTTATCGATTCCTCGATCTGCTTAAACGATTTCTATCATGTAAATAAATCGTTTATGCACATCTAAATATGATTTTCTTTTATATTTTGGCGAGTACATGTAAAAAGTATGGATATCTCGTGTTATTTTCTGAACCGTAGCACCCATTGATCTCTCTATGTGCTTAAATCACTTTTTTCACCTTAATAAGTCGTTTAAGTACACCCAAACATGATTTTCTCTTATATTTTAGCGAATTAAAGCAAAAAGTTCGGATATCGCGTGTTATTCTCTGAACCTTTGCAGCTATCGATCTCTTGATCCATTTAAACGATTTCCTTCACATAAATAAGTCGTTTATGCGCATCTAAACATGATTTTCTCTTATATTTTGGCGAATACATGCAAAAAGTTCGGATATCTCGTGTTATTTTCTGAACCGTTGCGCCTATCGATCTCTCTATGTGCTTAAATGACTTATTTCACGTATATAAGTCGTTTAAGCACACACAAATATGATTTTCTCTTATATTTTAGCGAATAAAAGCATAGAGTTTGGATATCGCATGTTATTTTCTAAACCTCTGCAGCTATCGATTTCTCGATACGCTTAAACGATTTCTTTCACGTAAATATGTCGTTTAAGCACATTTAAACATGATTTTCTCTTATATTTTGGCGAATACCGCAAGAAGTTCGGATATCGCGTGTTATTTTCTGAACTGTTGCGCCTGTCGATCTGTCGATGCGCTCAAATGACTTTCTTCACGTAAATAAGCCGTTTAAGCAAACCCAAACATGATTTTCTCTTAGATTTTAGCGATTAAAAGCATAGAGTTCGGATATCTCGTGTTATTTTCTGAACCGTTGCAGCTATCGATTTCTCGATTCGCTAAAACGATTTCTTTCACGTAATTAAGTCGTTTAAGCACACCCAAACATGGTTTTCTCTTATATTTTAGCGAATAAAAGCAAAACGTTCGGATATCTCTTGTTATTTTCTAAACCGTTGCGACTATCAATCTATCTATGTGCTTAAATGACTTTTTTTCACGTTAATAAGTCGTTTAGGCACACTCCAACATGATTTTCTCTTATGTTTGAGCGAATAAAAGCAGAAAGTTCGGATATCTCGTGTTATTTTCTGAACCGTTGCGCCTATCGATCTCTCTATGTGCTTATATTACTTTTTTCACATAAATAAGTCGTTTAAGCAAGCCCAAACATGATTTTCTCTTATATTTTAGCGAATAAAAGCATAGAGTTCGGATATCGCGTGTTATTTTCTAAACCTTTGCAGCTATCGATTTCTCGATTCGCTAAAACGATTTCTTTCACGTAATTAAGTCGTTTAAGCACACCCAAACATGATTTTCTCTTATATTTTAGCGAATAAAAGCATAGAGTTCGGATATCGCGTGTTATTCACTAAACCTTTGCAGTTATCGATTTCTCGATCCGCTAAAACGATTTCTTTCACGTAAATATGTCGTTTATGCAAATCTAAACATGATTTTCTCTTATATTTTAGCGAATAAAAGCAAGAAGTTTGGATATCTCGTGTTACTTTCTAAACCGTTGCGACTATCAATCTCTATATGTGCTTAAATGAATTTTTCCACGTAAATAAGTCATATACGCGAATGTAAACATGATTTTCTATTATATTTTGGCGAATACATGCAAAAAGTTCGGATATCTCGTGTTATTTTCTGAACTGTTGCGCCTATGGATCTCTCTATATGCTTAAATGATTTTTTTCACGTAAATATGTCGTTTATGCACATCTAAACATGAATTTCTCTTATAATTTGCCGAATACATGCAAAAAGTTCGGATATATCATGTTATTTTCTGAACCGTTTCGCCTATAGATCTCTGTATGTGCTTAAATGACTTTTTCACATAAATAAGTCGTTTAAGCACAGCCAAACATGATTTTCTCTTATATTTTTGCGAATACATGCAAAAAGTTCAGATATCGCGTGTTATTTTCCAAACCTTTGCAGCTATCGATCTATTGACCCACTTAAACGATTTTTTTCACGTAAATATGTCGTTTATCAACCTCTAAACATGATTTTCTCTTATATTTTGGAAAATACATGCAAAAAGTTCGGATATCGCTTTTTATTTTCTGAACCGTTGCACATATTGATTTCTCGATGCGCTTAAAAGAATTTTTTCACGTAATTAAATCGTGTAACTACATCTAAACATGATTTTCTCTTATATTTTGGCGAATACATGCAAAATGTTCGGATATATTCTGTTATTTTCTGAACCGTTGTGCCTATCGATCGCTGTATATACTTAAATGATTTTTTTACATAAATAAGTCGTTTAAGCACACCCAAACATGATTTTCTCTTATATTTTTGCGAATAAAAGCGTCGGGTTCGCATATCACGTGTTATTTTCTAAACCTTTGCAGCTATCGGTTTCTCGATCTGCTTAAACGATATCTTTCACGTAAATAAGTCGTTTATGCACATCTAAATATGATTTTCTCTTATATTTTGGCGAATACATGCAAAAAGTTC
>JAODAC010031628.1:0-14541 GCA_027575185.1 Mimaenictus wilsoni
TCGTATTGGCAAACTTGGGCCATTTAAGAAGCATTACAGAAATATGGGTTGTATACATTTTGTTTTAACACTTTTCTCTTCCCTCCGTTCTGATCACAATGCGTAAACTTCACTGCAGAAACTGTATAATAAGGGAAACCTTAATTGGCATTGCCTTTTATCTGATACTTCCTTGTACAATTAAATATTACACTTCAAAATATCAACATAACATAACATATTAATCATTAGACCTGATTATTAACTTAAATGATAACAATAACAATACCAACTTTGACAAAAAAAAACAAAAATTATGTATACTAAAATACACTTCTACCCGTCATCAGGCTATACGGTTACCACCTTCTTCTTCTCACTCTATTGCTTTCCTGTGCAGTTGTCTCCTCTTCGTCAGGACCTTTAACGTTGCCAGCCCCCTATCACTCTCTTTCAGCCAACCTTGCACATTCTTTCTAGCTCTTCTAACCTCACTTACCCATTCTCCTGCCAGCCCTATACCTGCATTCGCCATATGCTCCTATGTATCCTGGCCCATTCCACAAAGTATACACCTGACATACTGCTCCCCCATCCATACTCCTCAGACCCGCATTTTGCCCTTGCCACTAGAATTCTATCTTCTACACTCATTTCCTTGTCTCCTATATAGTTTGGCCGCCTGCCAATAGTTTGAATACCTTGATATTCAGGATTATATGTACTCTCACTAATTGTACCGTGTCTTTGTTGTTCTTCAATCTCTTCTAGTCTCCTGCTAATATTCATCTCCAGCGATCCTGCGCAAAGCATATGGTCAACTTCTTCTCCTGAGAAGCCTAGCGCTTCATACGATTTCTTTCTTACTTTCATCCATTCACGCCCAGATTTCCTTGCGCACCATTCCCAACAGTGCATTATGTGTAAGTACATATTTTTACGTTTAAATTTCTGAATATAATCAAAATTCATGTCTTTTGGCAACAGTTCATCAATAACTCGTGGTAGAGGAACATGTAGTAATGGTAGCGAATGAGTCCTTTGATATTCATAAACAACTTAATTGAATGTTCCTCCTCGAGATTTATGAAATGTCCTAACACATTCCTGAAGAACTTGATTTGATGGTAGATGTTCTACGATATACGCAATGCTTAAACTTCACTGCAGAAACTGTATAATAAGGGAAACCTTAATTGGCATTGCCTTTTATCTGATACTTCCTTGTACAATTAAATATTGCACTTCAAAATATGAACATAACAAAACATATTAATCATTAGACCTCATTATTAACTTAAATGATAACAGTAACAATCCCAACTTTGACAAAAACAAAAATTGTGTATACTAAAATACACTTCTACCCGTCATCAGGCTCTACGGTTACGACCTTCTTCTTCTCACTCTATTGCTTTCCTGTACAGTTGTCTCCTCTTCGTCAGGACCTTTAACGTTGCCAGCCCCCTACCACTCTCTTTCAGCCAAACTTGCACACTCTTCCCTTCTAACCTCACTCACCCATTCCCCTGCCAGCCCTATACCTGCATTCGCCATATGCTCCCATGTATCCTGGCCCATTCCACAAAGTATACACCTGACATACTTCTCCCCCATCCATACTCCTCTCCCCCGCTTCTCAGACCCGCATCTTGCCCTTGCCACTAGAATTTTATCTTCTACACTCATTTCCTTGTCTCCTATATAGTTTGGCCGCCTGCCAATAGTTTGAATACCTTGATATTCAGGATTATATGTACTCTCACTAATTGTACCGTGTCTTTGTTGTTCTTCAATCTCTTCTAGTCTCCTGCTAATATTCATCTCCAGCGATCCTGCGCAAAGCATATGGTCAACTTCTTCTCCTGAGAAGCCTAGCGCTTCATACGATTTCTTTCTTACTTTCATCCATTCACGCCCAGATTTCCTTGCGCACCATTCCCAAACATTCTTAACCAGTCTATCGTCAGAAACTAAATAACCCTCAAAGGGATAAATTAAAAAGTACACATGTAAAAAATCGCCTATCTTTCAAGTTGAAACAAAGTTAAGATAGGATTATTAGTTTCTGGGGTATATGCCACCTAAATTCGACTCGCATTCACCAGTTTACTCTTCAAGTCAAGTACGCTCATAGAAGTTTTAAAAAATCTGATGTCAAAGACTGTATAAAAAAAATTGTATTTTCCTGGCCATCGATCATACTGGTCCTTCATCCTGGATTTACAATTTTTATTTGTTTCCAATGTATACATATTTACATGTTATTAATGTGATGTTGTTGTTGTGTGAATGTAGTGGGTTGCGCACATTTCTGCGATTGTTGACTAAGTGTGAATTTGAAAAGTGGAAGATCTCTTGATGAGTGGTTCTCGTAGGTGTGAATTTTTGGGAATTTTAATTGTGATTAATTGTGAATAATGGGTGCCCACCCCGGGGACTTGAACCCCGACCGGCTGCGTGGTAAGCCGAAGCACTACCGACTGTGCTGCCCAGGTGGGCAGACTATATAATTATGTATATAATAACCACAAATAAATTCAAGTTCATCGAGTGAGTGGTTGTCGAAATATTTTAATTGCCCCTCTGAAAAACATAAATCAATTCAATCAATAAATAATACAATAAACTGTTTGTTATAACTTCAATAACTTTCGATATTTCGTGGAATTTTTATATAATATTTGCATCAGATATGTTTAACATAACGAAGCATAAGAACATAAAAAAATAAGAACTGGGTTACTTAATTCCCTTTATTCTCCCTTAAATTAAATCTAAAACCGAGGTTTCTCTATCGGTCTTTTGGATTTTGAAAAAAAAGAGATAAACGTCAATCAAACAAATCAATATTTATCTAAAGAAATCCTAACCTAACGAGAAATTTACTTATCGATTATAGTTCTTCAATGACTCGTGATAGAGGAATATATAGTAATGTTAGAGAATGAGTCCTTCGATATTCATAAACAACTTCATTGAATGTTCCACCTCGAGATTTATGAAATGTCATAACACATCCTTGAAGAACTTGATTTGATGGATACACGCAATGCTTAAACTACTTTGGCAATCGCTGCAGAAACTAAATAGCCCCCAAAGGAATAAATTAAAAAGAACACATGTAAAACATCTTTCAAATTGAAACGATAAATTCACTAAAAAAAGAAAAGTTAAAACCGGATTTTTAGTTTCCGAGGTATACGCCACTTAAATTCGACTCGCATTCACCAGTTTACTCCTCAAGTCAAGGACGCGTATAGGAGTTTTAAAAAATCCTATGCCAAAGACTATATAATTATGTATATAATAACCACAAATAAATTCAAGTTCATCGAGTGAGTGGTTGTCGAAATATTTTAATTGCCCCTCTGAAAAACATAAATCAATTCAATCAATAAATAATACAATAAACTGTTTGTTATAACTTCAATAACTTTCGATATTTCGTGGAATTTTTATATAATATTTGCATCAGATATGTTTAACATAACGAAGCATAAGAACATAAAAAAATAAGAACTGGGTTACTTAATACCATTTATTCTCCCTTAAATTAAATCTAAAATCGAGGTTTCTCTATCGGTCTTTCGGATTTTGAAAAAAAAAGAGATAAACGTCAATCAAACAAATCAATATTTATCTAAAGAAATCCTAACCTAACAAGAAATTTACTTATCGATTATAGTTCTTCAATGACTCGTGATAGAGGAATATATAGTAATGTTAGAGGATGAGTCCTTTGATATTCATAAACAACTTCATTGAACGTTCCACCTCGAGATTTATGAAATGACATAACACATCCTTGAAGAACTTGATTTGATGGATATACGCAATGCTTAAACTACTTTGGCAATCGCTGTAGAAACTAAATAGCCCCCAAAGGAATAAATTAAAAAGAACACATGTAAAAAATCTTTCAAATTGAAACGATAAATTCACTAAAAAAAGAAAAGTTAAAACCGGATTTTTAGTTTCCGAGGTATACGTCACTTAAATTCGACTCGCATTCACCAGTTTACTCCTCAAGTCAAGGACGCGTATAGGAGCTTTAAAAAATCCTATGCCAAAGACTATATAATTATGTATATAATAACCACAAATAAATTCAAGTGCATCGAGTGAGTGGTTTTCGAGATATTTTAATTGCCGATTTGAAAAACATAGATCAATTCAATCAATAAATAACTAATACGGTTTCAACTTCGACATTTCTTGGAATTTTTATTTGAAACATGCATCAGATATGTTTGAGATAACAAAGCTTAAGAACATATAAAAAAAAGATGCCATAATTTCCTTTATTCCACCCTAAATTAAATCGAAAACCGCGGTTTTTCTATCAGTTTTTTTTTCGATTTTAAACAGAAAAAAGAGAGGGATATATGCCAATCAAACAAATCAATATTTATCTCAAGTAATCCTGACCTAATGAAAAATCTAGTTACTTTGTGCACGTGTATAAAGTTCTAGACTTTATTATTATTGTTATTATTGGAGATTACAATCGCAAGCTTGCAAATTTGATGTCTTAATTTAAGGTATGTGTATCAACCGTTATCATGCTGATGATATACGTGTCTTATCACCCGATCATCTCACTGTACTCAGGAAGCACGACATACTTGACGGAAAATCGCACATTGTATACATTATTTTGCAATTCATCCGCAAGTGCTCGTCGAAAGTTAAATTTGAATAGGCCACTCATCAGTAGAGTCAATGCAATCATCGCCACAATCGATGATAAGCGAATAGAATGACATTAGTCCGCGAGCGTATTACGAGTACAATGTCTGCATTTTCAAGTGCGTCGCTTTTTTTCTCATGCCGCGCGGCGTAGTATATACTTGTGTGTACTTTTCGAACGCCGAATTCTAATCATTCAGCAAAAAAATCGCACACGTTGTGCACGTGCTTGATAATTGGGCGAATAGTATGCAAATCAAAAGAGCGCGCGAATTTCCCGCTGGTTTGGATACGGATCCTCACTGTTTGGTAGCCGCTTGCGTACAGCATTCTTTACAGTCACGTGCTGACCAATAACAACATCTCGTCACGTGCCCAACTAACTGCCTCCCAAACTGTGCTGTTTTATTGCAGATTGATGACGAACATAAAACTCATTATACAAGATCGTGCATAGATTAAACGCCATTTTGAATACGCTAAATTCAACATTTGGTAATTCCATGATTTACGAAGAAACCTGTTTGGGTTTACCTCAGGTAGTTTTTTTTTTCTTGTTTATTAAAAACGTTGAATTTTCCGCAAACATTTTGTTTCTTTATGTGTAGTTCAGGACTATCTGGAATTCTCTGTAGATCGTGATTTTTCGGTTTACGATTGAATCGTGGTTTCGCGATTGTGACGTTACTCATGCGCTGAACGTCCCAATCCTCGGAGACGCTACTTAAACGAGCTCAACGCGTGGATTGCAATCAGTTCGCGCCATTCTTCCGAAATCTACCAGCCGAAAAACAAAAAAAAAACTGTTTCAAGGCGGCCTGAAGGACTTACCAATTAATTCAGGACGTATTTCAGTTCTTACAATTCATACTGAGTGCCTCTATAATTTGAGGAGTGAAATATTATTCCAATTATATAAAACTACAACGTGTACAAACTTTTACAAAAAGTTGGATTTACGATGACTATTGGTAATAATGGAATGTAAGTACTTTTTTTTTTATTTTAAATTTAATCGGTTTTTCTAATTGACTAAAATTAATATTTTTAATCGAGCGACTCACAATTTGAATTTTTAATATTTAACCTCTTGCGTTTTTCATAGGCCTATGAAAAAAGAAGAAGAACCTTTTGCTTGCGAGACTGTTGTTTGGATTCTGTGGCATCTCGAGCGGCGTGGATTTCACGCCCTCCTATGGTAATATGATAACTCTATCGGCGGCGCGAATACAATCGGCGTCGCGCGCGTCTACTTGTCGGTGAGCGACCTGACCGAGTTCCACCTCGAGATGCCACAGAACGCAAGCCAGCACAATCTCAAGAGCAAAGGATTAAACATTAAAAATTAGTATAACATGTATACTTCTAAATTTTATAGTTTGGACGCTAAAGATGACCGAGATCTCCAAGGAATAGGTGGCGGTGGTTCCCTGGGTGTTTCGTACACAAATCCAGCATTATCCGTTTCGGCAACTAGTTTTTCAAATGAATCTACGTTGAAGGGCAGCAATGATTTCATCTGTACGTTTTTATTTTTAAATTGTTTTATCTACTAAAAACTGGAGCAGATAATTTTAAAAGAATTTTATATAGTGCCACAATTATATTCTAATTTATTTTCATTGCTACAAAAATGTATTATCAATTAAGTAATCATTGATCTTATCTTTCCGTTATTTATTTGCACAAACAAAAATCTGTTTTAGAACTAGACCAAACATGTATGATTGTCTCGCCACTTTTGTGGTGTTATCAATATTAGAAGGGATTACTAAAAAAAATAGTAAATTACAAAAAGTAATGTCATGCACGTATAGACTTTGGCTCCTGAAATTCAGTTACAAATTGCACGAATTATAACACATATCATTCATACGACGTGTGTCTACAAGGTTCGGTGAATGGTGTGATATCTCAACGATGGCAACATGTGCTACACGTACGCGCTTGCACATGTCGATTCAGAGACATGTAAAGGTGCACAACCTAGAAGGGAGGTGGATTTCATGAGAGGGTCCAATATGTAATCTCTGCGAGAGTCAGTGTCACTGTACCATGAAGTAAAAAAGTATCGATACTTCCGAAACTTATCGGTACCTTGGGTATCGATAGCATCGATACCCAATGATTCGATGCGAAGAATCGATACTTCCGTCCGATATTTATCGATACTTTTTGATACCAAATTTATCGACATTGGAAAATATCGATAGGAAAGCATCGAATGAAATTATCGATACTTGTATATAGACATGTGATGGCATGTGATGAGCACCACCTAGAAGGGAGGCCTGTGAATTTCATGGAAAGGTCCAATATGTGATCTGTTAGTTGGGCTGTAGAACCCTACAATGGAGTACGGCGCATCAGGTGTCCGGCCTTGGAAGGGATGTTAAAAAAGTATCGATACTTCCGAAACATATCGGTACCTTGGGTATCGATAAGTATCGATAGCATCGATACCCAATGATTCGATGCGAAGAATCGATACTTCCGTTCGATATTTATCGATACTTTTTGATACCAAATTTATCGAAATTGGAAAGTATCGATAGGAAAGCATCGAATGAAATTATCGATACTTTTATATAGACATGTGATGGCATGTGATGAGCACTACCTAGAAGGGAGGTCTGTGAATTTCATGGAAACGCCCTACAATGGAATACGGCGCATCAGGTGTCCGGCCTTGGAAGGGATGTTAAAAAAGTACCGATATTTCCGAAACTTATCGGTACCTTGTGGCACCCTACAATGGGGTACGGCATATCAGGTGTGTCCGGTCTTGGAATGGATATTAAAAAAGTATCGATACTTCCGAAACTTATCGGTACCTTGGGTATCGATAAGTATTAATAGCATCGATACCTAATGATGCGATGCGAAGGATCGATACTTCCGTTCGATATTTATGGATCCTTTTTGATATCGAATTTATCGAAATTGGAAAGTATCGATACAAAAGCATCGAATGAAATTATCGATACTTTCATACAGACTTGATGGCATGTGATGAGCACCACCTGGAAGGGAAGCCTGTGGATTTCATGGGAAGGCCCAATATGTGATCTGTCAGTTAGGCTCTGGCATCCTACAATGGAGTAGGGCGCATCAGGTGTATCCGGTCTTAGAAGGGATGTTAGAAATGTGTCGATACTTCTGATACTTATCGGTACCTTAGGTATCGGCAAGTGTCGATAGCACCGATACTCAATGATTTCATATGAAGAACTGATACTTCTGTTCAATGTTTATTAGTATTTTTGATACCGAATTTATCGAAAGTCGAAAGTATCGATACCAAAGCAACAAATGGAAGTATCGACACTTCATATCAAATCATTGGATATCGACGCGATCAACACTTATAGATACCTAAAACACCGAAGGTGGTGGCTCGAACATTGTTGGAGCAATGTTAATGCTTAGGCGTAATAGACGAAGGTCCCGGGTTCAAACCCCGGAAACGCCAAATATAAGATCTAGAACTCCACACTTTCCCAAGTTCCATATAAGAAAGAAGTTTCATTGTCCAACCTGGTACCGATAAGTATCGAAAGTATCGATACTCTTACAATCCGTAAAAATCACATGCAAAAGAAACCGTGTAACGAGACCAGAACTGGTTGGGTTAAAGTTAGTGGACAGATCTATGTTCCTTGTTGGAAAATTTAAAATACTTAAATAAGTATCAAACGGAAGTATCGATACTTTTTTGACATCCTTAGGCTAAACATGCCAGAAGCATCATGTTCCATTGCACAGGTGACAACCTCTCAGACAAACTATATTCGACTTCCCGTACAAGGCCCTCCCATTACTGCCATGGGCCTCCCTAATAGGTAGCGCTCCTTCTGATGCTTTAGGATCGTCATGCAAGTGCACCCCCGTGCTCATGTTGCCGTTCAGATATAGGATCCTTTTCTGAACTTTTTAGGCACACCTCGTTTTTACAAATATATCTAAACTTGTCTGAGGCCCAAACTTCATTTTTCTTCTTTTCCAGTGGTAACAGATGATAATGGTGATGATTATATTAAACATACCACAGCTTCGCGTTTTCGTAAATTATGCTCTAAGAAAAATCTCTATAAACGTCTCCCAATCTTAACATGGCTTCCCAAGTACAATGCCGAATGTGCAGTTGGCGATCTCGTCGCAGGTATAACCTGTGGCCTTACAGTTATACCTCAATCTTTGGCTTATGCGAATATTGCTGGATTGGACCCACAAGTATGTACCACAAACATATTTAGTTTACAAGTTTAATTCTATTTCTTGGGTATTTCCAGTATGGATTATACGGTTCTTTCTTGGGTTCCTTTATCTACATTTTCCTGGGTACCTGCAAAGATGTCCCAATGGGACCCAGTGCAATTGCCTCCCTCCTTACATTTCAAGCAGTAAATGGTATGGGCCCAGAACACGCGATTCTTCTAAGTTTCCTTAGTGGGATTTTGGAAATTCTCATGGGCATCTTTGGGCTGGGTTTTATAATCGATTTTGTATCCGGTCCGGTATCCTCAGGTTTCACTTCAGCCGTAGCTTTGATAATAGTCACCTCGCAGGTGAAGGATGTGCTTGGTATACCTGCGACCGGAAGTTCGTTCATTGACATGTGGAAGAGTATAAGCGAGAACATTCAACATACCAAATATATTGATGTTATATTGGGAATTGTTTGCATTGTAGTTCTTTTATTGATGCGGGTAAGATTTATCAAATGTGTTCAGTCAGAAGCATTTAATGATTTTCTTGTAGGTTTTGGCACGTATGCAAATTGGAGGGAAAGAACCTACAAGAGTCCAAAGTATTTTGAATAAATTGTTCTGGTTAATTGGTACATCACGGAACGCAATCCTGGTGGTTGTTGGTGGTTGCATCGGATATGCCTTCCAAGAACTATCCGAGGATGGTGAAATTCCATTCCGGGTGATAGGTAAAGTTCCTCCCGGCTTGCCGGCCGTACAGCCACCTCCATTTAGTCATGGTGATCTCACCTTCTTCGACATGGTGTCAAATCTCGGTAGTGGCCTAGTGGTGGTACCCCTAGTTGCCTTATTGGAAGACATAGCTATCTGTAAGGCGTTTGCCGAGGGAAGTTCAGTAGATGCCACCCAGGAACTTCTTGCAATTGGTGTTTCCAACGTGGGTAACTCCTTCGTTCAGGCATTTCCAATCACGGGAGCGTTATCTCGAGGTGCTGTAAACAATGCTAGTGGTGCCAGAACGCCACTTGGCGGTCTCTACACCGGAGTGTTGGTCATCATTGCCCTCCTATTCTGCACACCTTACTTCTTCTTCATCCCAAAAGCAGCCTTAGCTGCTATTATTATAGCAGCCGTAGTGTTCATGGTGGAAGTCAAGATTGTCAAACCAATGTGGAGAAGTAAACGTAAGTGTGGAGTATCTCAACGAATTAAAGCAATTTAAAATTTTAACCATTTAATTATTTCACAGGTAGTGACCTCATACCAGGCCTTGCCACATTCATTGCATGCTTGGTGATTGCTCTCGAAATTGGTATCCTTATAGGAATCGGAGTAAATCTGCTCTTTATTCTTTATCATGCAGCTAGACCAAAGATATCAATTGAAACACTTTTGGTATGTTGATCTATCTAACCAAATGTTCTTATTTTATTAACTGTATTCTGACTTCCAGACTGCAAATGGCACCGAATACTTGATGGTGACTCCGGATAGATGTCTCATTTTCCCAGCAGCAGATTATGTGCGTAAACTGGTTACAAAGCACTCTATCCGAGCGGGTACTCCGGTGATCATCGATTGTTCCCATATATATGGCGCGGACTACACAGCAGCCAGCGTTGTTGGCCAGTTGGTATCAGACTTTGCCAACCGTAGGCAACCGCTGCTATTTTATAATCTCAAACCGAGCGTATGTGCCGTCTTCGAAGGTTTGCGCAAGGAAAAGTTCATGGTTTTCTACAACGAGGAAGACATCGATGGATTGTTAAAGAATATATCATAGGTTTTATCTATGCACAACAATCGTTTAAAAAGTTTCTATATGTATTACATTGCTTTTAATTTATTGAATACATTTATGTAGTTTTCAATTGTTTTCCATGATCCTTTCAATTTCTCCATTTTCTTGCTAAGGAAGGAAAGACTTGAACTTCTAGCACAGTGTTGTCGATTAAGGCACAGGGATTTAGAACCCTGTGTCTAAATCGATTCAATCTCTAGAGCAGGGATATTTATGCCCGTCAAGTATTCTAAAATTTGTTAATGGTCGGTGGCACTACTGCCCTATAGGGGAAAGCATTTCGAGTTGGGTCAACTACAAGGTGGACCCGGGAATCAGTTGGATTTTGCTGCCAAGGGACTCTCGTTTTGACTTGGCCCATAGTTGTATAATGGGGAAAATCCTGTTTAGGCTAAGGAGGTGATGAATTACAAGACGGGGGTGAAATTTGTTCCAGTTATTTGACCGACGTTTGTTTTTTTTTGTGTCTCCAAATTTTGAAATCGTTTAAAGTGTGTCGCATCAAACACATTGAGAATCACTACTCCAGCAAAACGCTTAAAAGATATTGCTCCCGTGGTTGAAGAAAAATATATGATTCTGGAGTTTTAAAATTATTGAGGCAGTCACTCACCCGGTAATGGGCAGCAAGACACTGACTACATCATCAACTCATTGAACTAGAGTCGGTTATCACCTCAATAATGTCAAGGAATTTCTGTAATCGCCAGCCCAGTTATCAACATCACCAACAGCTTCGATCGTTCCCACCGCCCGGTCACGTGCCCTTCACCTGGTACCCCCAGCTAATACTACTTGCCAGGTGTCGCCTGATTTTTACATTGGCGAGGCAATGGGGTACTGATTGCCCCAGAAGAAAACTTATAAAAAAAAGCACGCGTCCTCCAGGAACGCAGAGAATAAACATTCATTCAACTTTTCATCAACAGAAGCGTGGGAAACAGCCAAAAGCATCGATGCAGGTCATTCACCTCTACGCAATATCTCTCCACTAGTACTATTATTCGCACCAATACGAAACACAGACCAAGTGTTTAACAATTATTATTATTCAAGAATTATTCACCATTGCACCATCATCTACTCAGATTACTGCAGTCATCCAGTTCATCATCAACTTCATTACCACTTCGACTAAATCATTACTCTACCAACAAATCGGTCTAATCAACCAGCTGATCTACAACAGTCCACGAACCAGCATCTTCATCTCGCTTTAGACGACGATGACTTCTCCACGGCAACACGACCCACCTAATCGCGTTGGGCTGCGACTCACTGCGCCAGCTACTCGAGGATCTTCAGCGTGAAGACCACAGGTCACCTTCCGTAACGAGCCATCACGACTCCAAGTAGCCCTTCTATGATCTGTCCCTTGGGATTTGGGATTTGGAATTTAGGATTTGGGATTTGGGATTTGGAATTAGGGATTTGGAATTAGGGATTTGAGGTTTGCGATTTGGGATTTGGAATTTGGGATTTGGGATTTGAGATTTGGAAATTAGAATTTTGCATCTAGGATTTAATTCAACGAGACTTGTCCATGTAAAGGTAGCGGGATTGAGGTAAAGTCAACTAATTCTCATAAGAATATGAAAATCGCACATAAATAGAACTGCACGGACTAGCTTAATTATAAAAGTATATTTAGATTCGTCTTGAAATTTGCAACCACTTATTAGAAAAACGGTGGTGGAAGTCCCTAGCTAAAAAATGAGAAGATCATTTGTAAGGGCGCAATGCATTTCTTATAAGAACAATTTAAATTTTTTACGCAATTTTTCAATAGTGCTTCAAGTCCAGTTGTGCAATAGTAACGGATTAGAAAATATCATTGTTCTTGTTAATTCAAATGGGGATTTTTTGCTAGAGACATTTTTTGTTGTTGTCTTGTTGTAGGTGAGTGCGTGTTATCAACCAACTGATATTTTTATTCTTTTACTAACGTTACCGTTCATAGATTGCTGTTTGTGACTTGAGATTCTATCATCACCACTTCTGTCCATCACCACATCTACTGTCAATAAAGCTGTTTTGTGTTTCTGATATCTGTATTGTGTGTATTACTTCACCGACACTGGAACTTACCAATTGAGGCCGTCTCCCAGGTCCTAATATTGAACCCAGGGACGTGCCCCGTTACGTTACAATATAATAGTTGTAGAAAAAGTATAGTGTACAACTCGAATGTAATGCACATTGTTTACTCGTATGACTTGTATGTCGCTGTTCGGCTATTTTAGACTTAAGCGATTTTTTCATATTTTTTATTATTTTATTATTTTATTTATATCAGTTCATTATTTTATTTGTTCAGCATGTCCCCCTTCTCGATCCTCGTGGCAGCTGTAATCCTGCCTTATTATACAAATAAACAGATTTTTGCAAGATGTGATATATGCATGGTGTGCTGACTGCGTGGAGAGAGAGGCAGGGCTAATTGTTTTCGCCGCATTGGCGACAGTATGCCAACAACCATCTCAAGGCGTGCATGTATGCTAACCATCATCTTAAGGCATACCACTTGGTCAATCCGTGAACAATAAAAACTTTAAAGCACCCAACTTCTCTTCACTCACCTTTAGCTCGTTTATAACTGGCCATTCTCGTAAACAATGTATTGCATTACATGCTCGTTGCACAATATACTACAATAAGGAGATACAAATGAACATTTACTAATATTTGACTAACACCGGAACAAATGCTGATGGTTAATTTTCCTCGTCACTTATATGTGACTGTATAATTTACACCATCAGAGGTAGAGTTAGAGGTAGTCGTAAATTCTAAATTGCAAATACCAACAACAGGAAACAACCTTGTTTTATATATGAATTGAATACTTTATTCAATGTTTTGTTCACTAAAATTTGTCTAAAACATAAACCGTCAAAAATGTGTAGAATCAAATCATCGTATACGAAACTGGTGCCTCTGGTGCCTCACAATAATTTCAATAAAAAAATCGTCAAACGCCAGAATTTCGATCCACCACCAAATTATAAATTTCCTTGGCACCCTGATTTTGCATTGGACTTCTTCTTAAGTTTCTTTATTTGTTTTTTATACATCCTTATGCAAGCTTTCAATTTCTTCATTTCTTTATCAATTTTCTTAAGGGCCGCTTTCATATCACCCGTCCCTCCTCTTTTGCTGCGATTAGATTTTCTATTTTTTTTACATTTGCTGCTTTTGCTGCTTTTACTGCTTTTGCAGCTTCCTTTCTTACTCCCTGTCTTGCTACCTTTTGACATGCCCCTTCTTACTGACTTTTTGCATTTCGATTTATCTGCCTTCATTGCCCGCTTCGTCTTCTTGCAAGCATCCTTCGCAGCTTTCGCCTTGGCTTTAGCTTTTTCTTTGTCCTTAGCCTTATCGCAAGGCTCGGACCCATCAGACTGCTGTTCGCTGCTCTCCTTTTGCTCACTTCTTGATTCACCATTGGAATAATCGGAGGCTTCTGGCTTGACTTCCATGGTGTACAATAAATAAATATCAAACGTATATGAATAATTTCGATTAAATGCTGCTCAAACTGGAGCAGTAATTTTGACAGACGTATTTTTCATAAACTCGTAAACGTCAAAATGAATAACTATTCGCATATTTTCGGAAGCGATCCGGAAATTTTTCGTTGGAAACATGATTGTGTATTACAAGTTTCGTACATTGCTAGTTTCATTGTATCAGAATATAAAAATATTTGTGGGATGTATTGTACCAGAATACATGAAATGAAATAAAGAAATAACGAGTAGATCCAGGCGGAGTAGTCGATAGAGGCGGCCGGTGAGAGACACGGTGAGGACTCCCGGTGACGGACTCTCTCTCTCTCTCTCACTATGTATATATATA
>JAODAC010031649.1:0-14528 GCA_027575185.1 Mimaenictus wilsoni
TTCACGCCAGACTAAATATTGATAATTTGGCGACAAATATAAAAAAGGGCTCAAACTTGCCTCGCCGTTCACAACAATAATCATACCAACTCATCGGTCAGATGAGTTAATTGAGTGCCGCGTTGATTACTGACGAAAATTCAATTCTTCGCCTAACATCTCAACCAAAGTTACTTTGCTATAAAAAAGAAATATTAAGAATGAAAAAGTAAATTGCCAAATATGTTGGTATTAAGTATAATGATTGTTTAGGCATTTTACTACTGTGTTTGTATTTTTGTAGATTCTGCGCGATTTTGAATGTGTCCTGGGCGCATATCTTCTAGCGCATACATTCGCGCAGATGACTGCGCAGGCCACAACTCTGGTTTCTTGAATCGACAGAAGCACATATCATCTGGTAACATCTTATACATAGTACTGAAGCGACTGTTTACAGCATCACATTGTTTTATCCAACAATTCAACAATTTCTTCCACTGCTATTTTGCTGATTTTTTACGTCGTTAACCACCACGTATATCGAAAATATTGTTTAAATTTACAAATCGTCGTTACTTCTTGCAGCGCCTTGCTAAACAAAGTGAGTCCCACCAGTACCCTTGCAATGTAATATAACATATAATAATTTGTCACATACTGTTAACAGTCTTGTATTTTGACTGTAATTGCAAACAATTTATATTGCCACTATAGGCAACCCATCGTCCACCTACCTCCACCACCAAGATTGTCCAGGGCGCATGTCACACTCGCGCAAGTAAGGCGGGGTAACCTGTAAGTGGGGCGACAGGATCCAACAATAAGGATGATCCAGCGGACACAAATCACTTCACTTCCGATTCTCAATTTGAAATCACTAGAGAGGCTGACAAGAATTCATTCACTTATAATTTATTTATCAAATAATAGTTTTCTTGTGTTAATAAACTTCGGGTTGAAACTTCATCCAAGTCATCCACTCCAAGAGACATAACTATATATTTTAGTGGCTACCAACCCGGGGAGTTTTCCGCCGTGTTTATAATTTATTTGTGCATGTTGTGTATGTTTACAATTTGTGTGTTTTGTTGTTGTTGTCTGTTGAATGTTGTGTGTTGAATGTAGAGTGTTGAATGTTGTTGTGTGTGTATGTGTGTGATGTGTAATGTGATGAGGGTGAATTACTAATTATAATTCACCTGGACGATTTCCCACCGGGGAATCTCCTACATGGTAAGCCGAGGTGCTACCACTAGACTGCCCAGGCCCCACTTAGTAATTGGAGCAATTGCTCTATCATGGGAAAGCTCCGGACTCGATCACTCTTTTTTAGGGAGAACGCTTGAGATTTGCGTTGGCTCACTGAAGAATAATTCGCTTCTAGCCTTTTCTTCACGAATACCAAGTTTCATTCAAAACTGAGGGGTCGACACCGGAGCCAGCCTCCCTTTGTAAGGTTACAAGGGAGGGCCAGGTCCGGTTCTTTCCGATTTTAATGAAATTGTTAAACCGAAGCGACACACTAGACAGGTATTATCCTCTAATAGGCGTTTGAAAATGTACATTCAGTGTGGCGCAGTTGGTAGATTATCTGTTTGCGAATATGTTCGCGATTCGAGACATGTCATGCGAACTTCTTTCTTTTTTATATTTAAATATTTTAAAATTAAAGTCGATGATTTTAATTTACACTTATCATTTATTCATTATCAATACTTTTACAATATGCTGGATGACAAATGTTTGATCGTATACATATTTGAACAAAAACATAATTTCTTGAACATTTAGCGCATCTAACAAATGTATTTGTAAATTGAAACAAATCTCGTTAACGTTCAAAAATTCATCCCTCTCCTCGCATAGTTTTAATGGGAAAATATATTAGATAATGAATATAACGCATGTTAAATAATATCTATTATAAATATAGAATTCATATAAAAATAAAATGTATCTCGAATAAAAGCACAGAGAAATTAACCTAACTATTTTAAATTAGATTATTCATGATATTATGTACTTAACAGTTAATTTTGTATGTATTTGTTTATTTAAACGTGTAACTTTTACAAATATAAAATGTGTGTCAACCTGTTATGCCCATTGGGCATCTTCAGGAAGGTTGACTATTGAATAAATGATATTTGCAAATTGAAAGCATCTACTTTAATTTAAAAATATTTGAATATCGAACAAAATAAAGCTCCGATGACAAGCGTCGAACTCTCCGCTTCAAAGGTAGAGCTTGTTGAGCGGGCACTGATAAGGAATATATAGTTGCATTCATATATTCAAACGCCTTTTAAAGGATAATACTTGTATAGTGCTTCGTATCGCTCTAACAGACATTGTTTTAGACCTACTCTACACGCCTACCAAATTTCATTAAAATCGGAGATGATACGACCTGACCCTCCCATTATTAAATATAGGAATAAGAGAATACCAAAAGAATCGAGGTATCCCTGGTTGCTATGGCAACTGGCAGAATAACAAGGGGAAAGTATTCATTTTTTGTCAGTCACCAGCACAGCAGGTAATGCCCCTCCAATTTTCATAAGCCTTCTTGATGCCCATTTTGATTTATGAAATAACATAGATTTAAAGCAAGCCATAAAATATCTTTCCAACGTTGTTGTCTAACAAATTTTGTTTCAAGGCTATCGCTATTCCATAATATTATAATGGATATGCCGATGCATTTAAACTGTTGTGAACTGATTCTTTTGTTTCAAGCACAGTATAAATCGCAAGTAATTAAAAGGTTTTTCTTCATTCAACAACAGTTCAATGTGAAAAAGTGTTTTTTATTTATGTAACTGGCACTCACAGATAAAATTCAATAATAAAATAAAAAACCAAGCAGCGCAACCTCTAACAAAAGTATCAACATGTACAACCGCGGTTTAGGTAATGTTGTAAATCTATTACCAATAAATCAGTCTAAATATTGAAAATAAAGCATAATTGTAAAAAAAGTTGTTTTTTTATTTATGGTTTTTCTTCTTTCGTTGTTGATGCCTCACAGGTGGTACGCGTAACATGTAATCATTTGTGTTAATTTAAGTTTTATTGTTGATTTAAATATTGTGCTAATATTTTAAGAATACTGTTTCTTATTGAATATATGTGTTTTTTTCTCTAGTTTCGTTTAGAAATCAGTCTTTATTTTAATACTCAAATTTAAAAATTCTAAAATCGGTAGCCACGTTACATGGAGCCTCAATATCCGCCATAACACGAGTTTTGCTGATAATCTTGTTAGAGAATAAGATCCAGCGGACAAATGGTTTATTTGTTATATAATAAAAAGTTAATACTGTTCACAACCTTACACCATTACAATCAACTAAACTTCGAAGCGCAATTTTCTTCATAATTTATTACAAAACTTCACCTTCTCTGTTGTGTGTTACCGTTAAACTTTTCGGCAAATTCCCGTATTAACCTAACGCGTTTAATAATGAATTTATATAATTGTTTCAATTTTGTAAAATTATTGTTTTAACATTTAACGTTTAACATAACATTTCAAGTTTTAGGGTTGATATTATGTATAGATTGCAAAAACAGTTGTTACAAATCTGAAACAAGATAATTTGTTGGTTATTTATTAGTGATTTATTAGTGAACATTTATTATAAGTTATTATCTTGGCATTAATAATACACTGAATAAAACATAAAAACAGATGAAATAAATGTTGTTTTAAGTGGATGGTCGGAAAATTTAATTTAATTACGATTATTAATAAAATATGCAAACCAAACATATCCTCGTCAAAGTCCTTCTTACCTTTCGCGATCAACATGTTGTCTCCGCTTTGAAGAATGGATTTAATGAGAGAATTAACCGATTTAAAACTTCCTCTATATAATTTCTAACATCTTTATTCCTGGATTCTTCTGCCACATTCGACAAAATTCGTACTTGTTTGCAGCTAATACGTAAAAAGCATTTAAAAAGGCAGAGGTAAATCCAGAAATAGCCTTCTTCCAAATGACTCCCTCCAAAAAGCCCGATTGTTCATCTTTGATATCGCTGTGTTGAAAATCTAGTAATTTGGTGAAGAAGAGGTAGTAATTGCGCTAGTTGCCTTCCCATTCACAATTGTCTCATAAATCTTAAAGCAGGACCAAATCTACATTGGTATTAGTTAAGTACCAATCTCCTGACCCCTAAGAATACGTTTATGGTGGGACAGCCCAATGTCGACTTATAATTTCTCATTATGTGAAACAGTTTTCTATATTTACAGGTGACATGACTTAAAATTGTTTATATCTAAATGGCAAGTACGCCCTGACATTTGGCCGTAAGAAATACGCTTTTCAAAATAAAGCGAAAAATGTTCTGGGTAACCTTAGCCATGAGATCTTGTAGGCGTACCACACATTGTCTTCATAGCAGGAAATAATTTTCAATAAGACAGCAGTCCACATTATTGAAACATGGTAGTCCTGGTTTGTATATAGTAACTTCTAGGCAACTTGTTTCGCTGAATTAACCCTTAGCGATTCAATATCAACAATATATTTGTTAACAACAGGAGCAGACCTAAATAAGTACATAGCGGGTCGCAGTCTGGAGCGCTGTTGTATTTGCATGAAACCAGTGGCTCTCAAATATTTGTGTGTGTTTGTAGTCGAGTTGCTTGTACTTTTTGTTATTTGTTTATTACGCGGCAACTGCCGCACTGCCCGGTGTACCCCCGGTCCCTCACCACACCGTGGTAGAAGCAATTCAAATAAATCCATGCGCATACTAGTAAGTTTGCTTTGCTTATTATATTCCATAAGTTCGGAAATAACATGTTTTCTGAGCCGCTGCAGCTATATCGATAAATATCGAGTGCACCCACTGTACCAGTAGCAGGTTTGAACACAGGAAACGTTGAATAAGATAATAAGATCCATGCCTCTTTGATGTTTCCGCCGCCTAATGCTCTCTGCTAAAGCATCTGAATGTTGTCTATAGACGCTTCACGGCACTCCAGTTTCACTCGATGTGGTTGGTCGGTTCGTCAGTATCTGGGCCATTAAAGTTTTTGGAGTGGTTAACAGTTTAATGCTTGAAACTCTTATCGTCCAAGCAATCATAGTGACTTCACTGTATATCGTGGTGCCCGACTTCACGTACTGGTGGTGAAGGGTTTTCTCAACCCCGCCAAACACTCTACTGCACACTCCATCAAGGTTGTATTTTCGCTCACCGAACTTAAACAATCGCTATAAACTTCCCTACAGAAGTTGACCTATCGGTAACTGTGCTTTTGGAGACATGAGCCCATGTAACAAACTGGCCGAGAGGGATGGAAACTTCCTAAATGAATGCCTTCTGTTGCTAATTTAATAGCGACATGAATGAATTTTTTCCATGAATTATTGAGACGAAGTTCTTCCGTATGCCTATCCTGAGATCTTTTCTCAAATATGTGCTTCTTAAAAGCGGGCAATCCGCAGAATTTTTCAGTTAATATAAATATGTTAATATCAATTAATATAACATGCATTCATATATATGCATTTAAAAGAATAAATTTGGAAATGGTAAAATAAATAATACCATGTTCAAATTAAAAGTTCCTGCCAAATTCCAGAACAAAATCCTATCGTTGATGTGTTCACACCGATATAGGTCGACCTATTGACAATATATAGTTATGTTTCTTGGTGTAAATGTAACACTTGGATGATGAGTTTCAACCCGAAGTTTATGTATACAAGAAAACGTTTAAAATGGACAAATTATACCTGAATTCTTCTCAACTTCTTCAGTGATTTTGTTGGTACAAGATTCGGAAGTGAAGTTTGCCCGCTGGATTTCCAGCCCAGCTCAACCAACCTCATTGTCAATTGTCAATTACATGTTTTTAGTCATAAGCGAAAAGTAATTTTAAACAAGGTGGTGATTGTATAATACATACATTGTTTGTGGTACTGATTATTTACGATTTGGGATATTACTGATCAGTTGACGTACTTGGTATTGTTTCAAGTTTAGGTGCGTGATTTCCAGGTGAGATAATTGTTATGCTGTGGAGTTCAAAACAATTTTAAAACCAAAAACGGTAACAACTCTCATATTAATTTTACGGACAATAATGATTCAGGATATGCATAAATAAATCTAGGGACGTTGAAATTTTCAAAGTTTGTTTATCGTGCTATGCATTGATATCGTAAGTTTCGTAACTAGTTCACCAGGAATGTTCCTCTTTGGTCAGTCTTAATTTTTATTTCGCTTCTTTGGTACCATTTTGTGGCCTGAGCAGATTGAAATTTTGCTTAATTATCTGCCCAATTCTCCTGCATCATGTGTGTTACTTCTACCGTGTAAACTATTATGTTAATATTGAGTTTTTTTAATTAATCCTATTTCTTTGTCTCTTCTTCGTGTATCCTCTAGTTTCTCATCAAAACAATGAAATATGTTCATGTTTACTCATAACAACTGGATGTAACACCTTTTCCGGCAGATACGCCTCTTTTAACACCTGTGTTTTCTTAATTATTTGGGGACTACCTTTTTTATCATATGTATAGCGCAAATCACAGAAGCCACTTCAAAGTCTCGTCTGAATTGACTTGTCTAGAATGCTGCATGACATTTTCCGTAATATTTTGTTACATTAATAGTTTTGGAGCAATTCCTCTCGGCATTCTGTTTATGAATTATGGCAACAGATATTCCAAGTCTTCAACAATATATATGGGTGAGGTTATGCAAATATTTGCCTTCTGTTTGTGTTTCCTATATTTGTTTCTTCTTTGCTATATAGTTAATATATATTTGCTATACGGATTTATTAGTTTCATAATGGTTAATAGCGAGAGATTTATTACTTTCATATAAAACAGGCCAATCTTTAATCAACGGGTTCCTTACTTGCAGAATATTTTATTTAACCCATCAACAAATATAGAAAACAGAAACAGAAGGCAAAAATTTGTATATCCTCACCCATATATGTTGTTGAAGTCATAGTTATTGGTCATAAACCATATACGAAATACCGAGACAAATCACTCCAAAGTCATTTTTTAATGAAAATATTATGCTGACGCCCGCCTAACTTATGATGCGTCAGCATTATTGTTGTAATTCTGCAACATTGCAAATTCCAATCGATAATATCAATGTTATAATTTCATAAGGTTCAAACATAGAAACTACGGAATTTTTAGAATGTGTCACTCAGTGTGTCAATATGTCGTCATATATTTGTATCTTTCCATTATCTCTAACACTTTAATCTCTTTGTTCAATTTGTTGATCGTGTCATAATTACGGTTTTAGCGTTTTTTTAGCGTTCGTTATATCACTTTTACTTTAACCCTATCTGTAGAGATAAGGTTAAAGTAAAAGTGGTTAAAAACAGACATACCATCAAAATCCTATTAAAAATACACGTTTAAAACTCAATGACCTAAGATGGTTTCATCAAATCTTACATAGGTACCTCTCAGATATCGCTAAAGAGAAATACACTCTGGACAGATCAAGCTTTTGAACCAAATAGTTGTGTTAAATTTCTTAGATTTTCGTATTGTTATTTGGCTAGTTTGCGTTTGAGCAAAATTCATAATGATCCAATATTTCCCATATGTAGTAGGGTAAACTAGTTAATGATGGTTGATATATTTGAAGGAATGTGAAATCACCATTATATCACCGAATTTTCCTGACAAAATGCTGCAGTTTTCGGTTGTCTTGTCCGCGAAAAATAGACTAACTTTTTCAATCCATGTTTAATAGATTTTTAACAGCACAGCAGCCAATAGTATTATGGCCAAATGCATTAATATCATGACAGAGCACCTACTCTGCACTTGTGCATCCCTAATACCCGAAAGAATTTCTTTGCTCGGCAGCCACCAACTAGGTCTTGCTGAATTCAAAGGGAAGGTGGTCAAGGAGATTCTAGCCTTTGCAAAGGTTATTTTATGGCCCATAGTATTAGCCCACGGTTGATGGATAGTTGGTCGCAGTGCTATAGTATTACGGGACTGACTGTATCCTTGTCAATACTGACATCAATAATTATATCATGTTTACACAAACAAAATATTTGGAAAGCGCAGTGCAAGAGTGCTGTTGTCTTGGGAACAGTATTCTATTTAAAAGTTTTGTGGATTTGTAGGCGCCGCACAGTCCAATTCGCTGTTTTTGTGCGCCTTAAGTCCATATCTCCATTTTAAGACGATTTTTTCGTCCAAACCGACTGTATTTGATAAACTATGCATTTTCAAAGTATTAATCATAATTTTGGTGAATTCAATTTGGAATTTCATGGATTCGTATACCTCTTGAGCAGACTAAATATGCCATTTCTGTATTTTGGGTCAGAAACTGCCTTTGCTCAATAGTACCAAAAGTTTTAGTGTCTACATGCACCCACTATACCTAATCACTGTCTGTATCACTTGCACTCTGTTACAATCCTTATATTCTTCCGGAAGAATGATCAACTCTCTCATTTCGCGTGGTAGTGATTCATCCGAACGAGGATCTTGAACACTACCACAACTCAGGAAAGGATCAGATGTCAACAATAATCTTTTAAAGTGATCATTGTTGACACTTTCTCCAGACATTTTCAGGGTGTCTTTCTCTATAGTTTATTTATACCCTTATGGCGTGCTTCCTGAGCCTCTTCCGACCACGAACCTATTGGCAACGAAAATTTATTTATAATGTTCGCACCATGAATTAAAACCTTGTTCACTGTAATTGGCATGTAATACAATCCGTATAAGTAATATCTGCACTTATACTTATTCTTCGGTCTCAAAAAAAAATAATTCCTAAAAGCTACATGATCTATATCTAAACTACAGTTAATTATTCTTAATATAATTGCGCAGCGTGAAAGAAGGGACTCATTTAAACCGGTAATTTCGGTCGAGAATTAAACTTTACGAAATTACCAGAAATTTCATTTGTATTTCACGCTTTCTATCTGCAACTTCAATTCTGGCATCATTATCCCTTCTTTAAGCTCCACCGTTTAACATTTAATCTATAACTAATGTGTAAAAATTAATCAAAAAACTTGCACGATTTGTACGATTTGTCCTTTGGGTATAGAGAATTTGTTTCGGATATTTTCACACCACAATCCTGGCATGTTTATGAAGATTTATCCAAAAAGGCACCACTCACTTTCCCATCTACCATAGTGTCACACCTCACTTCAACTTGCGGGTGATGAAGTATACAAAAGTCTTAAAATTGTTTATTAGTGTTAGAATAATATTCTCTTCTGCTTTAGCAAATTCAACTGTTTCTTTACGCCACTGCAGCCGGAGGATGGGGAGTCATTCATACCCATAACTTCTACGTATTCAGGGAAAAGCTGCAAAGGAACGATTGATGTTACCATCAAATTGTCCCTGCAATTCCTGCTTGTTTGAATCCGCTAAATTCTGAGTGAAACCCCCATATGACTGTCAGCATGTAATTCTCACCTTGCCCTACCCAGGAAGCACACCTTATAATACTGCTCAACGTTATGTCCACAAGTACCTGCAGAGGCACTTAACATTATTCTAGGTAACGTGTATGTTCTCTGGCTAAAATTCACGTTTCATCGCTACCAATCGTGGAAATTTGTCTTTGCAGCTACGTAAAAAATACGAAACTGAAATTACTAAAATTATGAATAATACTTTAATGATGTATAATTTATCAAATATAGTCGGTTTGAACGAAATATATCTTCAAACGGTGATATGGAATTTTGACGCGTTGAAACAGCAAAACTGGATACTGTGCGTCGGTCGATGATGAGTAATTACGTGTATTGATTTAAGTGCACGGTTCATTACCCGACAGATACAAAAGTTTACAATCACACAACAAAGAATGCAGAACACAATCGCGCGTTGTTAGTTCAACTATGCCCGCAAATGGTGGTACCACCGCAAGTGGTGGTCCGATGATGCTTGTATATCATTTATTTTTGTAAGCATGTAATAGTCTCTCCATTTTTAACAATTTTTAAATTTATACATTTCTAGTAATCAAATTATTTGGAGTTCCTTGCATTAAATGAGGTGTATGAAAAGATGGTATAATTTCCACAGAGTTTATAAATTCAAATTATTTCAAGATATCAAATTATTAGCCAAATAGTACGATTTAGATTCTTGTAGTAGTTGCTTAATAGCGGATTAGTTTAAGTTCACCGCATCATAAATGATAGCAACTACTTCAAGACGTCTCTTAATAATTTTGGAAATGAGGATTTTCAAATTTGTAACAATTTAAGTGATTTGGGGGGCCCATGCGTAAACTCATAAAAATTGATTGTTGCCATTTTCTAAAAATAAAAATAAAAATAAAAATATTTAGTAATTTGGTCGCCTAAATCTTCGAAATCAAATTTAAAATCATTCTGGTGGTCGTAATCATGAAATACAATAGACAAAGTTTGCCCTTAGGATAAAGGCGAGGAGCAGAAATTTTGAGTTTGTCAAGAACCAAAAAAGAGAGGATTCAATTCGAAATTATATGCTGTATTTAAACGCAAATTGGACATTTTTGATCTCTTCCTCAAACCTTTATTTTTATGTTGAAGTTTCTTCATGGTCCAAAATAGTTTTCTCGCTTATTGCAGATAGTTTCTTTCGCTCATAAAATTTACCCTTTTTCTTTTCCAACGAATTTGCTACCAAATTAAACTATTGGTATACATTATACTAAGATTACTATAAATAATACTAAGTTTTATGGTGAAATGAATTGTCTTCAAAACCCATGGTTCAGGTTCAAACACAAAAAATTAAAAAAGGAGTCTGACGCTCACTTGATAATTTTGACGCACGCTTACTGCATAACACTTGTTTCTACCCACGGCAGCGTTCATCAAAGCCACCTTTTGATAAGAACCTATTTTACTGTGATGTACATTGCGCGAGACTCATGGTATTAAAATGTTGCGAACACATCGTAACATTTAAAGTTGTTAAGGATTAAAGAAGTTGACGACTACCCGTCCGTCGTCTACGATCATTATTGGCATACTAAAATCCTTAATTTATATAATGACCGAGACACCTCTTGTTTATATTTTCCATGGCCACAATAAATTCATCTTGCGACTGTAATTTTAAAGTTAGTTTTCTCACGACCTTGTTTCCAACAATAAGGGTTTTAAGCAGGCTGAAATGTCAGTTGGTATCTTTTCTATTTTCAGGCTTCCCTTCCTACCCTGTAGACACCTTAGTCAAGGGGTTTACCGTTCTAAAAAACCTCAATCGTGGGAGGATAAAGCTCCCAGAATTTTCATTTTAAATTCTCTACTCAGTAATTTTATCAACTTGTCGATCTCAAACGTAAAAATAAGATAACTATCTCCTTCCTCCTTCCATTTGGGAGAATGAGTAAAAGTTGAACTGTCGTTGCTTCTTCTTCGTTTAATAGAATGAAACTAGCAACATCATCGTTAAAATATTTGGGAAGTATGTCCCCGCGAATTGTAAGTTCGCGGAGCTTCATTTAAGAAGTAATATTTAACACTCAAAGAATATGGGCATGGGTGTGTAGAAATGCCGGGGTAGGTGGTTCATCCTTGCTCTAGCAAGCTAGTTAGAAACTTGCTTTATTTCATACAAAAACTAAGTGGGTTGGAGGGGTAATGGATAAACATAGCTCAAACAGTTGCTGCCAAACCCAGTGTGACTGCAGTATTCAAAAAGTCCCTATAAGCACTTCAACGCGAACATGCGGATATGTACTTGTTGAAAATAGAACATAAGATCGCAAAATAAATTTAATTCGGGTATATTTTACCACACGTACGTCCAGACTAACTTGAGTTTATACCATTACAAATCATATAACAAAAACAGTCAACCAAAACTAGCAAAGTTATTATAAACTTTCCCTTATCACATTTGTAAATAAAGTTTTACCAGTCTTGGAAATAGCAAAATTTTTGGCGTCAAATCAGCAGCTTTTTCTTCTGCTGTTAGCTGCTATATTCCCAAATCATTGGTATTAACTCTTTCCCTGATGTAAAAATGTTTCTTGTCTATATGCTTAGAATTTAGATGAAAATAGTTCAACTGCAATAGTATTATCAACGCAAACCAAAGGAGTTTTCTTTAAAGGTCTTAAACCTCTGTCACAGCCTCTGTCACAGCCTCTGTAGTTGAAGTGGCTACTGTTCTCTATCTTGGACTCAACCGGCTAATTGTACCACCAGCATGCAGACCAAAAACTCCTAAAGTTGATCGGCCTGTAATTTGATATCCTCCAAAATCTGCATCTCTATAAATTTGTAAGTAGTGTCCTCTTTTCGAGCAATTAACCCCTGCCCATAGTTCCGGATTTTTGTAATCCGATTCGATACGAACTTAAAATAATATGTTATCATACCCGAAAATCGTCGAACGTCTTCTGTTGTCTTCGGTGTTGGCATTCGTACAATTGCATTCACTTTCTTTCTTGATTTCGATATTTTGTTGAATTAAATTACATGTTCAAGAAAATCAATCTTTCCCTGGAATAATATACATTTTCATCGATTAAGGCGTATATTACACTCACGTAGTTTCTTCAGGCATTTGGTTAAGTTGATTTGTGTTTCTTCGAGTGTTGAACCATTGACGATAAAATCATCGAAGTATATCTGTTTTCGGAATTTCTAACATAAGTTGTTCAATTATCTGATTAAAGTTTGCTGGTGGTCTTTAATTCCAAGAGACAATCTATTTACTTTGAGCATTCCTATATGAGTCATCGTGGTTTGAATTTTATTCGATTCTTCATCAACAGTAATGTGTAATTAAACTTTATAGAGAACAAGACGGCAAAAATATTTTGACCCTCTTAGCCGGTCGAGTAAATCTGATATTTAGGTATTGGATAATGTGCATCCACTAACCTTTGGTTAACCCCTAATTTATAGGCAACACATAAACGTACAGAACCATCAAGTTTTGGAATTTCTATGAAAGGCGATCCCCAGTCACTCGTATCAACTTTGGAGATAATAATATAAGAGATATTAATATGCATGCGGAATACTGCGTTCTCTGTGGTACACAGGTTGAACGTTTTCAACGTATACCTCCAATCTTCTCCTCAAATAGGTCAGCAAATTAAATAAATAGCTTGAGTTTGATTGTCAATAATTTGAAGATTCAGGTTCATATGTCGTATGCAAGTTCTTCCTAATATCGCCTTAAATTGGTTTGGTGCAACGTATAGTTATGTTTCTTGGTCCAAGACGTTGAAGGTATTTGGAGGTTTTTATAATTTGACACGTCGAAATTTACAACAGAACACAAGAAATCTTTATTCAATACGATTTAGAATAAATTCGTGAATCATGAATAACACCTGTTTAAACTTAAGTCAAGAATAGAATTATATTTTATTTACAACAAATTTAGGAGGAAGACTTTTATCTTCCGCACGCAAATGTTTAGATGCACAAGTGATTGATGCACAGAGTCGTCCGTGGTGGTGGAGATGGTGGTGCATATAGTTTGCACATAGTTGCCGCCATCTATTAGGTGGTGACGTAACTATATACACTATACTCAGAATAACTTTTATTATCAAACTGACCTTTACCGTACCATCAACTTTGAATCGATTTTGTGTAAAAGATTTGAATGTTTCCTTTTCTGCTAGGCTAATTTTGTGCGCATGTATGTCTTTATGGGTGGGAAACACGCAACAAAATTTGTAACGTACACGAGCCTTCTTCCTTCCCGATCAGCAAAAAAGGGTTCAGTTCGGTCCAGTTTGTCCAAACGCTAGACACAACCACGCGTTTCCGCGGATTTATTTCGTTAGTGATTTTGTCGCCATTTTTGAACGACTCCGACGCGACGTGGGCCCACGTCGACAGCATTCAGGTCGGATCTTTCCTTTTTTTCTTTTTCTCTTATGTTAATATTGTTACTTGGTTTGGCAATGACTAGCGATCAGTAGGAGTAACTAACGCTATCGAGCTATAAATTCTCAATGAGCCGATTCAAACTTCTTAATTGAACCCCACTCCGTTGAAAAATTACGCGGAATATAAATTTATTTGTACCGCCAGTAACCACGCGCGTTACAACATGAGTTATAAAAGATTTAAAAAATAATTAATCTTGTGAATAAAATATTAATGAGTTCGAGGTGACCGAACTGAACCCGAAACCCAAAACTTGTAAAGCGAATTGCGAGAATTAACAATTTGAAAGAATCAAACTCACAATTAACATTTATATTAAGAGTAAAGTATTCACAGCGCCCATCCCGAAGAAATAAGTCATTGTACCTATACTGTAATTGCTCGTCATTAGATTACAATATCTAAAAACACATGAATTACAAACACATTTAAAAATCGTATTCATTCTTACTCCAATGTAAATAAATGTTGTTCATGCGCAAGGAACGGTTTATCTCATATTGCTCTAGTGCAGCAATTTTACCATTTATTATTTCCCCATGAATGAGGATATAATCACATGTACTGAATAATAGAAGATTATTTAATGTAAGTCTCATGAAAATATAACAGGTTTCTAGGAACA
>JAODAC010031671.1:0-14523 GCA_027575185.1 Mimaenictus wilsoni
TATGAATAAGTATTGAAAGTTTGTGAGTAAGTATTGATAAGTATCGAAAGTGTCCACAAATATCGAAAGTACAACTTTATGAGTCAATATTTTTGCAATGTCTTACAATGCATATTTTTCCGCTATGTGCACGTACGAATCATGGGGGGGGGTATGTAACAGTCGCTAAGTAACGCATGGTAGGAACAAGGGGGCGGTGGAACCTATCAACGCCACTGCAGTGCCAAATGCCCGTCTCTGCATCACCCGCCGTTCTCGGGGACAGTCCGCCGGCAGTAGCCAAAAGAAGAGTTTTCTCAGAAGTATCAATCTAAACATCATAATCCTTAACCCTGGTCTTGCAATTTAAACTTTGTTTAAAAACAGCTAATGTGAACGGTAGTAAATGTTTAATAGACCTAGAGAGCAACTGCTGATATTGGTTGATTCGTTTAGCTATTTCCAATACCAAAATATCAATAATTGAAAAACAGTGCAAAAGGAGACTGAGGGTCAATTCCATTTAACGGAAAAACGTTTAATGGTTTCATAAGCTCCACCAAACTTCCCTATCGTTGAATTATTCCACATTCAATAAACATATAGGCTGCACTCATTGCAAAATCTAAAACAACGAATGTGTTTATTGGCGATAGCTGATTTTTGTTGATTTAAACAAGTCTTAAAAATGCAATTAATAATTATCTGTTAATTTTACCAAATAATTTTTCATTTTCAATGCCAATAGTTTCATTCGCTGCATTGGTGCCTATATAATCAAGTTTCGATACTTTCCTTACTGACATATATCGACAATTCTTTCCATTTATCACTTGTATATAGATTGTATATTAATACCAATTCCAAAAATATTCGTGTTGGGATAGCTACTACTAGTACTATAGTAGTAGTACTAGTTGGGGTGTTGGGTTAGATGCTGCTAGTACTACTACTAGTACTAGTTTGTACTCGAAAAATATGATTTTTTTTATTATTATTATTTTATTTATTTAACAACCTTTTTCTACCACATAGTGGTGTAAGGGAATAGTAACTTTCACCCGGCTCAATCCGGTCTCGCTACTGATGGTACTTGCTCTGAACTTTTTGTGCATACGGGTTTTTTTCCGGCGACCGTTGCAAGCGAATCGCCCAACCTTCATTCGCGTTTTTACCGCGAAATCAGGAGTTCACGGACGGCGCCGCAGCCACTTGTTGAGTGGGGAGACCAAGTAGTCACCCATCCAACGCCTAGCTACGTCCGACGTTGCTTAACTGCAATGATCTAACGAGCACCGAGCTCCACAACGCGGCAAGGCGCCGCTGAAAAATATGAAATATTCATAAATTCCCATCCAAACTTGCTTTCGCTGATGATGTAGGTTTCGATACGTAGAAAATTTACAGTTCCAATAAATTTTAAAGCGGTTTAAAGATAAGAACTGTCATACAGTAGAATGTATGTTTGCAATAGACAAATTGAAAAGTGTATAAGTGTTTAAACACTTTATAAACGTAATTTCCTTGATAAAACTAAATTGCACTTCAAAAGTTGTACAAATATTGAGTTGTGTGATTACAACTTCCTTCAAAAAACGATATGAGCAATAAAACAAAGCATGAATGCATGCATGACCTGAAACTGTCAAAATGTACAATTCATTTACGCAACCACACCAGAAGCAAAGGCTGCAATCCCCAAAATAATGCAGGCCAATTAAGCCGAAAATAATTATGATTTACTGCCAACAATACCGCATATATTGCGATTTGCAATTATAGAGTTATAATAAATTTAATTGAATCATTGAGTAATGCTCGTTAAATCGCCTATTATAGCGCTATAGTTATTTTAATCATCATAAAATCTCGATTAAATTGATATAGCTGTACTCCATAAAATCAAAACAATCAATTTGAACAATCAATCGGTAAATATATTTACTACCAACAAAGATATTACCGTTGCATACCACAATTTTCTTTTACACGCATCAGCTCTTCAATTTTATCGAATCTGTAGATTCTGCATTGAGTTTACCATACTTATGTCTTATAGAGATAGCGGTAAACTGTGGCTTTAGAGGTAAAGCCTTATGTCCAAGCGCACGTTGGATAATCTGATGTTAATTCTGCATCGTTATAGCTATTATATTGCTACCTGTGCTTGGTAGTGGTTGCCAACCGATAAGAAGTTAGCAGCGAGTCTTCCAACAACGAGACAAACTTGTCCCATTTAAAACAATTCGAATAATTAAATTTGGATATTCGCTACTGGAGCTTCTAATATATTTTAGATTGTGCTATTGCAATTGGATCCGTAGTATTCGTTTTGTACCATCAGGTACTGGTAGTACGTAATGATCAATTGAAGATGGATGTTCCTTATGGAAATTAACAAAAGAACACACATCAAATGCGAAGACGTAAATATCATTCAGATTTATTGTACTAGGTGGAAGTTAGTGGCACCTAACAACAAAAGGGTTAGAGATTACTCGGGGCTCCATAAAATCATATTGTCTCTGTAAGTATGATTTTTATAACATAAATTATAAATTTTAATAAAATTGAATGAGTCATTTTATTATATACCAATTGAAACCAAACACAATATGATTTTATGGTGTGCCGAGTAATAGTAATCTCTACATGTTTTAATTCGCCGCTGGGGAGATCAAAAAGCTCTATGCCGGGACTTCCATCGAATAAAATGCCCAATGTTAAACAGGTCTCGGGTATTTCAGTGTTTCATGGTTTTGAGTTGATATCTTGAGTTCGTAGGGGCTCTTGAGGCACCATAATCAAACTGTCATCAGCCAGAAAAAAAGCAATTCATTACGATAAAGATGTTCACCACATTCATTAATTGTAATTAAATCAACAATTTGCACTTTATGTAAGTAAATTTTAATAAAATTGAATGAGTCATTTTATTATCTACCGATAGAGACCAAACACAATTTGGTTTTATGGAGCGCCGAGTAATCTCTTTGTTTTAATTCGCCGCTGGAGTGGTCAAAGAGGTCGGCGCTGGGACTTTTCTATTGAATAAAATGCCGAACGTTAAATAGTTCCCGGGTGTTTCCGGGTTTCAGGGTTTTGAGTTGATATCTTGAGTTCGTAGGGGCTCTTGAGGCACCATAATAAATCTGTCACCAGCCAGAAAAAAAGCAATTCCTTACAGCAAAGATGTTCACCATATTCAATAATTGTAATTAAATCAACAAAGTGTAATTTTATTATCTACCGATAGGGACTAAACACAATATGATCTTATGGAGCGCCGAGTAATCTCTAACCCTTTTGTTGTTAATTGCTCATAACTTGCATCCAGTACAATCAATCTGAATGACATTTTCATCTGCGCATTTGTTGATTTTTTGTGATTTTTGTGATTGTGATTGTAAAATTTTATTTTACGAATTATTTTAAATAGGACAATTATGTCTCGCTGGTGCAACGCTCGCTGCTAACTTCTTATAGGTTGCATGCCAGGTTGTAGGCTAATGCTCCTGGTAAAGCCTTTCGCGCCTGCGCATATATATTGCGAAAGTACTTGCAAATTTATATCGCGATTTGCGGATGGGTTAATGAGGCGTAGCAAAAACGGTAGCTGCATGTTTTGCATCGTTTTAATTAGCTCACTGCATTCATATTAGGTGTTGATCAATGCATAAATTCATCAAGTTTATGCTTAACCACACTCAATATCCTTATTTAATCAGAATGCCACTATGAAAACGTGAGAAAAGCTGTTCTTAAAATTAGGTTATCTTAATTATAAACATTTCAGCTTCATGATTGTTGTTTTGATAAATAAGAAAGATAAAAATACGCCTACGAGCATGTAGGTAGAGTTGTTATTTTAAATTAAAGTTTACTGCAGTTACACACTAACTTACTTCCCATGCTCTTGATCTCGGTAGGTAGCAATTTTATTGTATGTATCTCAAACTGTGACGATGATAATATATATTCAGTGATTGTCTGATATACGATAAACAAGCTTTAACCTGAAAAACTTGAGGTACCGTAACCTGTTTAATAGCTTTTCCGTGTTTACTCTAGGCAACCAAGTATACGCCCATCAAGTAATGTTTGTTTTACGGTAATTTACTGCGCTTTCAATGTGGGCCTTTCTATGATAGTCTGCAATTCCGAGTGCATAAATGTTGAATCACTAATCGTCCATCAAGTGATGGTGTTTGTAGATCATAGCACTCCTCTTTATTCATATCATTCGCGTGCATCCGTTGTCATAAACGGTTCTTTGGCTTCTTTAAGCGTTACGAACGCAAATGACTGAGTTCGAGTATGCTCAGTAGTATCTCGTGAGATGAGCAGGATACGGCGAATTGAGAGCATTTGCTATTTACACCAGCATGGATTATCTCTCCGTGATGGTGCTTTTTCCAGCTTGAAATCTGAATAAATGCTTCACCTGCACCGTTATGCAGAATTTAGCGTGTAACGCTAAAAGCACAGTGACACAAAGACTCATGATTGCTATAGTCATTTCCTTATTATTGCCGAAAAATAGAAAATTGACTTGACATAGTTTACATACTTTTCATGTGGGAAGTATAAGAATACGTCAAAATTAAAGATGCAATGGACTAGGGTAAGTTCTGGCCTGTTTCTACATAGGTCTACGTTCAGTAGACTTATTTGATATGTTACCTGAAACCGGTACTCTGTTTATGGCATAGTAGACTTCTGTTGACCCGATCTTATATAAATAGCGAATCCAGTATCACCCCATCAATCATTTACTTGGCTCAAATTACAATGTTGTCCATTCATAATCAAACGTTGCGTACCCTACATTAGAATTCATCCTCGATAATTTCATTTCGAAAATTTTCATTCAAAACATTTCATTTCAAAACAAAACATTTTAATGATTTTTATGATGACTTCATCTTAAAACATGTGTTTTCGTATGATGCATCAAAAGTCGGCTTTGACGCACGCTGAGACGCGCACTCAAAAAGAAACATCGCAAATGACATTGGGAAATTTTCCCCTCCCAGTAATTTTCCACCCTCATACATACAATTGAAAAGTTGAAGAATAAAATGTGATGTTCAAAATCAAAATATACGCGTTCAAACAAACCAACAACCACCTTTTCGGAATTGCCGCATATTTCACAAAATGTCAAGTAATCAGAAAAAGACCCACAGAAGGGGCTCCACAGAACTGGCGTGTTCATAATATAAGCGATGTAGAATCAAATGGTAGGAACACAATGCAAAAAACGTGTTCACACCAACCTAAAACACATCTTTAAAGTTGTCGTACATGTAGTGCAGCACATTAGAAAAAGCAATAGTAAAGGTGCTCAGAAAAGGCTCCCGTAATTTTCCTTATACATGCATAAAGTAAAAGAGTTGCACAAACATATAGGTTAAAAACAACATTGACAACCGTGTTCCTTCATTCGAATAAATCCAATTTAAGAAAGCTAAATAAAATTCTAAAAATTACCACAAGATGAAGCAACAAGGGGAATCAGGAAAATACATAAAACCACTAGAAATGGTTGAACAGGAATACAAATAATTGTATTGATGAGATATTTTTCAAAATAACATAAAATACAGCGAGTCAAAGTAAGAAAATGTTAAAATCGTAGATTTACAAAGTCTGTATACCTATTTTGAGGGAACAAGTGCAACTAACAAGTGTAGTAGATTAAAGCAGAAGTATATACCAAGTTATAACTCTCAAAGTCCACCAAAAGACGACAAAGCAGCCAAAACAAACAAAAAAACATCCAAAATCAATAAGGAAACTTGCAGGTGCATGAATGATTTGAAATTTTCTGCATCAATGAAATGTGGGTAATTAAATAAACCCTGAAATTTTCAAGAATATAGCTAAGTTAGAAAACGGTTTGCCGAAAATTTTATGAAAATCGACTGTGGGGCGGGCGGAAACATGCATTTTGATGTGATAGATGTGATCCTATGTCCTTTTCTTTATGGTCGTCATTGCCTCCTATTACTAAGATTTATACATTAAGAAGACATTGGTAGTAAGCATGCGTCAAAATCGTGAAGAGCTGCATTAAAAAAAAAAAAAACAACTAATGAAATAAATATATCAACGCACGAATTTTTGTTTTGGTCGTCATGGTCTTTTGTTAAGATCATTATGTAAAGCAACCAGATTATGCAACAAACATTTTCTAGAACATACGAAAAAGTACCGAACGATACCGGTAGCAAAGTGTCAGGCGCACTCGCTACAACGGCGTGGCGTGCGTAAAATCGGCGTTTCCACCCCTGTATGGTTATATACTATTATAGTTCTGTTGAAATATTATCTGCTATTCATAACCAAACATAGCTTACCGCATAGTAGAATTGACCCAAAAAACAAATTTCTCTCCAACTGTTTTTTATAATACTATTCCACTGCCCCTTAAAACTGTTTCTTTTCTGGTTCCGTTAAAGTATTATCTTGTTTTGAAAAAAGTCTCATCTTGTTGACTTTAATTTGACGATACTTTTCGCGACAAATTGCTGCGAACTGGTTAGTTTTCAGAGAACAAAAGAATATTAAACACAACAAGATTATCGTACGAAAGGAACAGTTTCCATTTTTTCAGTTCAGGCGACTAAATACAAATATAAGAAGCGCACATGTTAAAATTCGTGATTCAGTTATCCAATTAATGTTCCATAGTGAAACCTAGCGTATTGACCCCCCGAAGATTTCCTCGAAAATTTTCCTTTAAACAGAATATTTTAATGTCTTATCCCACAGCACCTTAAAAACGTGCGTTGTATGATTTAGTTAAAATAGTGTGTATTTTTGAATCTTGTAGACTTTAATTTGAAGAAACTTCGCGACAAATTACTGCGAACTTGTTAGTATTCACAAAACAAAAGAATATTAAACACAAAATGATAATTGTATGAAAGCAAAAGTTTCTATTTATTTAGTTCAGTCAACTTGTGTCGTACAAGGATGGTTTTGACATGATATTTGTTGTTTTTTAAGTAATTATTTATCGATACCTGGTGCAATCAGGTAGACTTTGTTGTCGTGCGTTCATTACGCCTTAAATGAAAGATTGCAAAATTCGCGACTGCAACGGACAATAACAAACGAGGACGCTCCCAGCATTGTTTGCTTTCACGTAGCAAACCGCAGTCATTGTGCTGTAATTAGTCGTTTTCTTCGTTTGCGTGCTTCATTAAAGATATAATGCACGAATTATTATGAAACAATCTTCCAAAGTGCATTTTATAATGTTCTTTTCAACTTTAATATAGATACTTTGAGTTCTAATAATAAAGTAACAGTTCTTAGTAGTTATAGTTAATTGTATGTCCTCATGTGTTAAAAAGATGAACTAACTGTATGTTTTTCCTTTTCAGCTACTTTATGATTAGTGAAAATGGCGACCGTGACATCTCCTTCACATCTTCCATCAACTTCAAGAGGAAACTACGTGAATGATTTGAATGACTCCACCTCGGTGCTGATCAATTTTGATTCCCTGGAAGATGAGGATGACGACGATATGGTTGATGTGGAGGCCCTCAATGTCCTGCTCCAGTTGGACCAAATTTTGAATGAATGTCTATGCGACGATGAGGAATTAGATAATAGTTGTAGTACCACGACTAGTTTTATGAATAACACATCAGATGTGAGTCAAGCCTTTAGCGATGACTTTGTAGCCTTTGAAAAGGATGGATGTTGTTCAACCTCAGGTCTAGTTATACCCTGTGAAGTTGGTCCAGCTCTGACTGTGAGTGATACCTGCAGTACGATCTCGGATGCAAATTCCGAGATTCTTCGTATGTCTATTGAGGAATGTCTCAATGACCTGGACGAGTATCTGAGGGGTTTTGATGCGGATGTAGATGTGATAGACCTGGACATGCTCGACCTTGCCACTGCCTCCACTGAGGGAGGCAGTGATGGCATGCCGAAAGAGTGTGGTAAACGCGAGCGCGAAAGTTTTCCGAGTCTAACGAGGTCCGTGTCCGATTGTCGTTCACGCTCGGCGGAGCTAATTAGAAAACACGCGTTGCGCGCGACAATCGCGGCGATTAAGTCCGGAACGCTGCACAATGGTCGCATCGCAGCCGCAGCCACACCTGGAGTTGGTGAGCGTGGTGTCGTCAACCCGGTTGAACGGACGTCCGGCGGACAGGACGTGGTCGTGCCGATCGACTGGCAGTGGCTGGAGGGTCGGTGCGATGACCAGGTGCAGTGGGCGCCGACGCCACCGCCCCAGTGCCCATCGCTGGCCGGTGTTGTGATTGACCGGCACGTGGCAACCGTGGCGGCTGCGACACGACACACGTGGGTGCGCACGTCGATGAGGCGCTTAGAGCCGCTGCGAATGCCCGTGGAAAGTGTGAGCGCGGACAGTGAAAACACGAACGCGTCGACGATGCCACCGCCGCTTGACATCGTGGTACCCACGGTGTCCGGCGCGTTGATGGCGACACGCCCGATTAGTGCACCATCGCGTATCTCCAGTCACGGCCACGTGGTAACAAGGAGTCGGTCCCGATCGAGGGACAGACGTTCCAATGTAGACAGGGATCAGGATCGAGCGAGGAGTAGCTCAGCGTCTTCGAGGAGTAGACGAGCGAGGAGTTTATCTAGTGTGTCAAGTCTACCTTCAAGCATTGACAGTTCACCAAGTTGCACACCGATACCTACTATTTCTCATGGAATATCTTCAAATACACAACAATACGAACAGTCAAATGTGGAAAATTCCAATAACAACAATAGGTGAGAATATTTTGCTTTACACTATTGAACTAGCCATAGTGTTAAGTCGAGGGAAACCTGAAAATTTGCCGCGAAGTAATGATTTTGTTAATTTGCATATGAAGGCCAAGAAAGACGTAAGAGGACTTCTCAAGTACAAACACAGAAACATTTTTAGAACATTATTTATTTGCTTTTCTAAGGAAGAATTTATATGAATTATTTGAAAGGAGCGGTTTAGGAAAGAGGTATTGATATAAATATAAATACTGGTCATTATCTTAATGACAAAATAAATTGAGTCTATAATCTTCATTGTACTGGTCACCTATGGATCGATGCAGCCGGTACAATGGTGATTTTTAATACCCCAAGTTGACCACGCTCGCAATTCGGTCACGCAATGTGCCTACAAAAGAAAAAATACTGCGATATCGTCATGAATATATATAGTAGTTTCTTTTTGCAATGCTAATCGAGAGAAAAACGAACTAACAAACCCATGCTAAATATTTATTATAAATAGATAATTGAAGTCGGACTGGCAATGTATCATCGCCATAGAAATAAAATCGTTAAGTATGCGACATAAACATCACAATCATCGTATGATCGACATGCAGTTACACGGTTTTTAATCATCATCCCTTTTCGAGTGTACTGTAATCCTCCAAATTTCTTGTGTGTAAGAACATCTAAGAAAATGGCGCCTGCATCAGGAAAACCGAAAAAACATAAATATCCGAGATACCGTGTCATAAGAATTACTATTAAGAATGGTATGCTTCGAAGGCCCACGAGGAATAAAAAAGACAAACCTGTAAGTAATCCTTGGCCACAAAGTACTCCAAAAAAACCGAATCAGCCAAATACTACTCCTGCAAAACCATCAGGACCAGGGCCTGGAAAGAAACAAAATCCATGGCCTCAAAGTACTCCCAAAAAACCGAACATACCAAATTCTCCTGCTGAACCTGGTAAAAAAACGGATCCTGGTCGAAAACCTAGTGTCCCGGGGAAAACACCTAGTGTCCCGGGGAAAACACCTAGTGTCCCGGGGAAAACACCTAGTGTCCCGGCAAAGCGACCTAGTTTACCACGAAGGGGGCAGCCAAGTCCACCTGGACCTGCTGAACCATTGAAACGAGGACAACCAAGTCCACCTAAACCACAACCTAAGCCTGCCTCACCAACGAAGCCTCGTTTACCTGACAGACCCGGACAGCCGATGAAGAAGCCAGTGTCTCAACCGAGAATTCCTCAACCTAGCTATCCGGCTCATAGGCCAGGAACATTACCAAAACCCTTAAAACCTGTGCCACCAGCTCCCGGTAGACAATCTCAGTCCCCAGTGCAGCCTCCGAAGCCAGGAACTCCTCAAAAACCGGGGAAACCAGGAAAGACCGGATCTAAGACCAAACCTACAAAGGGTTTTCCACCTTATCACTTAAAGAACTATAGCACTGCAAGAGGAATGCATAGTAGAAAGAAGCTTTCCGTAACCAGTACATATCGTCATTATACCACTATTGAGAGATTCAAATTACCACGAAGACAGCGAAACCATGGGGACAATTTTTATCTCAGTAGATTGAATACAAAGATTTCAGAGTTTAAAGAATGTACATCCCATCGTGGTCGGAATTTAAATAATACTCGACTAAGGAATCTCAATGACGGTTTATCTTTCCGGAAATGCAGCGATAGTAAAGAAAGGCCAAAGTGGTACTTGCGACCAGTTTCGAAGAGCAATGTATCAACTCTTAATGCACAGAATTTCATGCCCTCTGTGATGTTTCGCAGAAAAGCTCCTTTAAAGGTAATGCAAATCTGCTGTTTGAAATTGTAAAATTGTGAACAACTATATGAACTCGATTGCAAATCACGCATTCAACGGTGTGCAACGAGCTATCATATCGCAATCACCACACAACACCATGCGATGCGCATCGCAATTGACAAACAGTTGCGACGCGTTTGGTACCAGCAGCGCTAGAGACGCGTGTAATCGACCTGTGGCAATCTAAGACGCTCGGCTGATTCTTCTTTTTCAGTTGCCCAGATGGCCGGCGCTAGCATCTGGCATCCTGTGTGGGCTCGGACGATGTACGCAAACATTCCCGGTCCCGAGACTTCCAATGCTCTGGAAGAATTCCCAACATTGCTAACTTTTTAGAGGATATTTGTGTAGTATCATTGAAGAGGACGGCCATATGTACCATTGAAAAAAATCTTTAATTCGATCATTTTTCCATGCTATCAATGTGTTTCATTTGTAATTTAAGGCAACTTTAATGGTTTCTGGTCAGAAGATAGGCTGGCATCGACAGTTTCAACATCTAGTAGTTGGTTGGAAATCCAATATGGGACGAGTACTAGATATGTATTATTTGATAGACAATCGCAAAACCAGTATTTGACCTGAGTCAGGTCAATTATTCGGACCTGAAGGTTAAGGCCAGAAGCCACGTGGGGAATCTGAAGTGACTTTTATATTGAATTGAACTGAATGTAGGTGGCACCCTGGTATTTCACCAATTCAATTTTCATTGGCGTTTCCCTGTAACAACCTACGAATCTAGAGTCTGATTAGAATTCATAGTCATCTCTGGGATGAACATTGAAGATGGGTGATCCATAGAGCGCAGTTGACTACAGCAAAATCAAATTTTGAGCGTTAGAAGTTCTCAGGGAATAGGCTTAGGTGTATCGTTGCTGATCTAGGAGTATCTTATCCAAACCTATAATTCCATCTAGAAATACCATTTAGGAACTAAACCTAAATGGTATGGAACTAAACCTAGATGGCATTATAGGTTTGGATATTCTGATTTCCTTTCAATATAACCTAAGGGACTTGGATGTAATTCCTTGTTGGTCATGACTATTAATTTTGGAATTTAGAATCTGACTGGATGTTACAGTCGTTTCTGGGACGTACAGTGGACTGCCCAGGATCCTTCAAATGGTTGATATCATAACTAGGTTTTGAACATTAGAAGTTCCTAGGAAATGAACACCGGCAGAAATTACCCATTATATGGAAAGGGAAGTAGATATAAAACTGTTTTGACGAGGGGGTCATTCAATGTACTAAAGATAAAGACCCGGTTTATATGTTCTTTAGGTCGTTACTAAACATACTCAGGTTCCTCCAGTGTACACTTCGCACGGTATCCATGCACAGTCTTAGCCTATTTAGGAATGTTCACCATGTTCCTCGAGCATGCAGGGGGAGGGGAGGTGTCTTCTGGGTGTTTTTATACCAACGACACACAGCTTCTTGAACTTATGGTAGACCGGTACGAACCCTGTGAGTTCCCTAAGGTGCATCCTGGCAAAACTCTTCGCTTTCGTCCCCACGCAAGAAATAATTTAGCGTGTCCATTTCACTTGGCATTCTGCGTTTGTTGGATTCGATAATGTATCTCGAGTATTCCGTAGATAATCTATATGCTGGCTCAGATCCAATGGTCAAAAATCTAGTGGTTAATTGGTCTGTTTGATAGGCATCAGCAAATCCGGGATTTCACCTTTTGGAATTCCCAGTAAATGAATATTAGACTCAGTCAGGTCAATTATTCAGTTATTGAATTGAATGTAAGGGACACCCAGGTATTTCACCAATTCAATTTTCTTTGATGATAACTATTCAGCCTACGAAGTTAGAGACTGGTATCTTAAGGTACCTTAAGCAAACCTAACATGCCATCTAGCAATACCATACAGGTTTAATTCCTATTTTGATTCCCTTTCGATGTAAGTACATGAACACCGGCCGAAATTACCCATTACATGGAACGGGAAGTAGATATAAAACTGTTTTGAGGTGGGGGGTTATTAGTTGTACAAAGAATCTGTTTATGTGTTCCTTAGGTTGTTGTTTTCTCAGGTTCCTTTATGGTACTCTTCTCACTGTTTCCATATACAACTGACCTTTTGAAATTCCAAGGGATTCAGGAAGACCTGAAGGTTCAGGCCACAAGCCTCGTGGAGAATCTGAAGTGACTCCTCTATTGAATTGATAATGTAAGGGTCACCCTGGTATTTCACCAATTCAATTTCCATTGGCGTTTCTCTGTAACTAACTTGAACTTTCGGTAGCCCGTAATGTTAGTTATCCGTAGATATCATGTATGTTGGCTCAGATCCAAGCTTAGCAGTTAATGGCTAATTCAAAATAGTATATTGAGTTCCTGAAAGTCTAGTATGAAATTAATATTCTAACACTAAGATTTTGTAGTAGTTCCTTGATGTATCACCTTGAAACAGCTTTATCTTACCTTATATAATTTTTAATTAACAAAGAACTGGATGTACCGATGTGATAGGAGGAAAAGTATCATAAATCGTTTGCTTCAAAGTGATGAGACCCTTAACGAGACTGCCACGCAAATATGTTAAAGGCTGTAAACAAAATCTACGATTATCTGCAAGTGCATACAAACACTGAACGAACGAAACAATTAAAGCGGTCGTCACGGCCACGTTTGGCTAGGGTGCCATCAGGCGTCGCGGCGTATCATTGTTTTATTATTACTTTCCTGTGTACCTACGATGTATGTTTTTGTCGGTAAAAGTAAAACACATACACAACGAGCTCGTATTGTTATACGTTATTGTTATACGTTTTCGTCGTCGTCTTTGTTAAGACGACGACGAAAACGGCAATGAATGATTACTATTATCACGCGGGAACGAATGCGGTTTTTAACAATTGATAGCAGCAGGTACCCGGGTTGCGTTGTCAGTTTTGCATTTCTCATTATACCGGCGCGGTTACAGCACGTCAGAGCGAAGGCTTACACAAAAAAAAAAAACACTTCCTCCAACCGATGCTATTTATAAATAAGCATTCATCTGCTAATGACGTGTTAATTAAACATCGGTTAATTACCCCGTCGTTCACGGTTCGGTTGTAAAATTTTACGCCCGAAAATTGCGTTAAATTATGTGCGGAGTTTAGAGGATTTATCAAGTGCTGAATAATATGCTATCGGCGTGGGTTTATGTGCAATTTATGAGCAGATAAGCGAACTTATAAACCGCCAATATGTACGGTGTGGAAATGATGAGTTTTGACAACTTTTACTACGGTATCGGATCGACGCGTATGCGACCTAGCTTTGATGAGGGGCCTGACAGAATCGAAACTCGTCCGAGGGTAAGGTCAACTAATTCTGTCAGTGATAACGAAAACACAGCAAGGTATTTAATAATTTAAAGATTTTAATCCTTCATAAACATTAATTCTTGATATCATTTTTGTATATTCATACTGTTGATTGTTTGGCTTTCGTCATTATTGATGTCTGACACTAACAATGACAACAAAATCAAGATTGATTAGGCGTATATTATAATTTTAGTGATTATCGATATTAATATAACACGACTAATTAAAACTCCTGCAAATAATCGAAGCGGAATTGAAACCCTGGTTAATCTTGACAAAACCGAAAAGGGGGAACAACCATATAAGCTCACATGACTAGGAAGATCACTTTAGAGAAATGCTCAACCAACCCAGCTCAATTCTCCCAAACATCCGGATTATACCTGAAGATAGCAACGGGTGCAACGTAAGAATAACAGAACAGGAAATAACTGTGTGACGGAAATCCATTGCCGCACAAACAATATTATGATCAACAAATCTCAATCGCCATCTGTATCTACAATCCTTAATCAGCATCCGCCGAGACTAAACATCGAGAACGCTGACACGTCAAAATCGATACGGCGCGATCGAGATGTACGTAATCCGCAGCAAATAAAAGATGGTCGCGTATA
>JAODAC010031682.1:0-14521 GCA_027575185.1 Mimaenictus wilsoni
CAGTTTCAAAATGCAATTTTTGACCAATTTTTCACTAGCTCCGATCGGGATGAAACTAACAGAGTATTATCTCAGATGGTTTCTGAGTGTTTTTTTCAAAATATGAGCACTCTAGCTCATATAGTTTCCGAGATATTTGGATTTTTCTGATTTTGAGAATTTTTTAACGCCTACCCCTTGACGAAAATTCTTATTTTGTTATAATATTCTATCTATTTATTTTCAGATAGATCTCAAACTATGCAATCTTATAGATCGGAACTGACATTAGTTCAAGGTCACGTTAGCGTGCCAAGCGAGTCCACCTGGCAGAAATTTAACAGTTTCCGGATGATATGTTTTTAGCACCTATTTTCCTGCGACATGTTTTAACAAGGATTTACCTTTCTATCAATCGGTGTCTTTGATTTTGTTACAGAATCTTACAAGGGGAGTACCCCACTTGTTCATCTAACATGTCAATGAAAATTGTTGTATGTACATCTGAACTTAACTAATTGTAAGTAATATATGTAAATCAAACCTGCTGCAATCAAAAACTCGCCTCCTCTAAGAAGCGCTAACAAATTCTTGAAGCTAGGTTTTCTAATTAACTTCAGAGCGGTGAAATACGTCTAGCTACGGTAGGAAAGAGACAGAGGGAAGATAAACGGGTGATGGTTCTTCCGTTACCGTAACTCTGTGAAGCGGTTTACCCAACAAATAGAAGTTTTCATTTTAAACACGAAATTTTTCAACATAAAATTATCACTTTTTGTTTTACAAGGTTTTTGGACGAATATATTTAGAATAAAAACAACTAAATTCAAATATTCACACACATGTTTTCCTCATTCTGTTTTTTTTGTTTGAGTTTACCGAGCATCGACTACTATGGTCATTAACTCTATTCAATTCTTTTTCAATGTAATTAGTCATATTAGTGGCTAGCACTACTGATAAGAAGAAGAATTCACTTTACTATACATCCCCCCGAGAATCGAACCCGGGACCTCGTGGTCAGTAGGCATAGACCAGACCACAGCGCCACTTGGCTGGACTCCTCACCCTGTTAAAAAAAATTCTCATTCAATATCATGCACTCTTCTATAATTCACAATATTCACATCAAACGTAACATTAGAGTGCAGGGCACTCGCATATAGTAAATAATAAACAAACTCACGAGCGAAAATCGGGGGAATCAAAAAATTGAATCCGATTTAACCGTACGAGTATTACCTTTATACGTTTACGCCGGGAGCATATTCGGAATAGGGTAGTTGGGATAGTTGAAATATGTGGTAATTCGATGGTTTTTGTTGTTTCTCGGCGTGCCGTTTGCATGTTAAAGGATGTTTTAAGGGCCAAAACGGCTGAACGCCAAACAGTTCGATTCGCCTTACCGCGGCGTGCATGCAGCAGCAGGAAAGCGCCGGTTTCTTTCGCGTGGTGCGCAACCGTTTTATCGGCAATATCCGCCGAACGAGTACACACAAAAGTTGCGCGTCGCGCGGAAATAAAACAGCGTCGTCGCGCGACGTTATCTCGCCGTCTTCCGAATCCATTACCGCTTGAAAATCCGCCGTCGCCCGTCTGGTATGTATGCAAATGCGCCTGCCGCCGCTACTGCCACTAGCGCCTTGCTTTCGCCGTGGTAAATTGCGCGTACGTACGAATATGGGGAAGCGGCGGCCACATATTGCCGAGGATAACGCCTATCCGCTTCGTGAATCTCCAATACCGGAAGCAATTATGTATCATGCTTCGGTATTACGTATAGGTATAAACACAAAACAATGCGTAAAGTTAATGCTCATTTAAACATAAATCTTTGGATTTTTAAAAGTGATTTTTTTCATTTCAGAGATAACTTCTTATTTTCAGGTAAATCGCTGTTCTGTTACGGTAACTGCAGTAGCGGCGCTTATTTACCTGGCTTCCCGTAGTGATACGCATACTGCAGGGGTAAGCGCGCTAGCTGTATTTCGGACAGACGATTCCCAGACTGTCTATACGGTGTTTAGAACGCCACAGACATATACTCATTATCCTCTTGCCTCATAAAAACCTTCAGATATGCCATAATTTTATTATTATCATCATTCTTTACTATTAAATTATCATCTAACATAGGTAACCTTAAACACATGTTTCTCAGGGCTTTTAAAGGTTCTACTATTTCTTAAACACTCTTTAAATATATAAATCCCTTTCTAATTTCATTTTAATCTATTGAAATATGAAATTATCGAATATATCGTTGCAAAAATATAAAATAAATGTAAAGCTCTCTTCATAAATGGCTGCTATGTAGAATTTGGACTACCTATGGTAAGAGCAATTACTATTCGCATTGAATCGGCATAAACCCAAAACAAATGCGTAAAGTTAATGCTTTTTTCTTTAAACATATATATCTAAAAATGCATTATACGTTCCTTTAGTATAACTACGCCATAGTAATATCAATATTTTATGTTTAATAATATTTAAATGTTCTATCTTTATAGATATTGTTCTGATTTTGCGTCTAGATGGCGCTAATTTGCATGTAAACCTCTTTTAAGCATAAAACTTTGGATGTTTAACAGTGATTTTTTTTTCATTTCAGAGATAACTTCTTATTGTCAGGTAAATCGCTGTTATGTTACGGTAATTGCAGTAGCGGCGCTTAATTGGCTTTCCGTAGTGATACGCATACTGCAGGGGTAAGCGCGCTAGCTGTATTTCGGACAGACTATTCCCAGACTGTCTATACGGTGTTTAGAATGCCATAGACGTATACTGATTACCCTCTTGCCTCATACAAACCTACAGACATGCCATAATTTTGTTATAATCATCATTCTTTACTATTAAATTATCATCTAACATAGGCAACCTTAAACACATGTTTCTCAGGGCTTTTAAAGATTATACTATTTCTTAAAAAGCCTTAAAATGTATAAATAAATGGCTACCATGTAGAATTTGGAGTAGCTTTGCTAAGAACAATTAGTATCTGCATTGAATCGGTATAAACGTAAAACAAATGCGTAAAATTAAAGCACTTTTTTCATGCACATATTTCGAGAAATGCATTTTACTTTCCATGTTTTTAGTATAATTAGGCTATAGTAATATCAATATTTTAGGTTTAATAATATTTAAATGGTCTATCTTTATAGGTATTGTTCTAATTTTGCGTCTAGATGGTGCTAGTTTGTATGTAAATCTCTTGTATACATAAAACTTTGGGTTTTTAAAGTGACTCCTTCATTTTAGACATAACTTCTTATTGGAGGGTAAGTCGGTTTGTTATGTAACGGTAACGACAGTAACAGCGTTCGTTTGTCTGTCAAATTTCGCCAGGCGATTCCCAGACTCTCTACAAAATGTTTAAAATGCAATCACACACACCAACAAAGTTATCCAGGCCCCATGAGCACTCATAATTAACGAAAACACCTTTAGCGACACTAATACACAATCACTCACACTCTTGATTCTTAAAAACCTAGATACGTGCCGAAATTTTGTTATTATCATCATTATTTGCTATTTAATTATCATGCCTAGCATAGGCAACCATGAGCACATGTTTCTTTAGGCTCTTAAAAGTAAAAGGTAAAAGTAAAGCTCTCTTTTTAAACGACTTCTATGTGGAATAATTTGAGTAGATATGTCAAGAGCAATTAGTATCGGCATTGTATGCCTTGTTAATTACGTCTATTTAAACGTGCCATGATTGCCCGGTGCTTGATCGCTTGATCAAAACGATATCATGCGGTCTGCTGCTGACGGATTAAATCGAGTTACATATTTACACGCATCCGATCGACCCTCAGGCCAATCTGGCCGGCATTAATTACGACCGCACGCCGCGTGCCATACAATCGATCGCAATGAAGTAGTTAATTATCGAAAACGCGCTCTCAAACAACTTTATTTCGCCGGTTGATTAAACCGGGAAATTGCGTATTGACTCATCTACGCAGAGATATCATATAAGGCTGGTGCCTGTATACGTGGAGGTCCTTCGAGGGTTAAGTGACTTGGGGTGGCTTTGGGCGCGTATGTGAGCAGCAGAAGAGAGGTAGGAATAGGAATGGCAAGAGGCACGAGCGGCTTTCGGTTTTCAAGGATTCGCGAAGGGTACGTGCTGGTTGAAGTGTGAGAGTAGAGGCCCACGCGATGAGTGGATTCAAGTGCTCGTTAAGATTAATTGGATAAGATTTGAGAGTGGCGATGGTGATGGTGATGCGATGTTTAGTCGATGTCCTTGCCGGCGTCGTGCTTTAAGGCACAGCAAAGAACGATCATCAGTTCCTGTGTACTGCTGATTGTGGATAACTTTCGGATTGCACTGATTAGGCTTTGGGGAATTCTTCTTTGTACCTGAGTATTCTTGATTAAACTGTACTGATTGCCCACCTGGGCAGCACAGTTGGTAGTGCTTATTATCGCCCTTCGTAATCGATAATAATCGATTTCCGATTATTTTTTGACATTCCTACCGTTGACATCCTCTACACCACCATTACTACAATATAAATTAGTAATACTGTTTAATTTCTATTAAACGTCTCTATTAAAGGTTTATGTTCATTTATTTTTATTTTCTTTCTGCTTGTTTGTAATTCAAATTTTTCATTTATACAATTATATAAGTCATTTGGTTTATTAATTTGTAAAAAACGAAATGTACATTCTCGGCGGAAAGTTCTTAAAGGTCGATAGCCATTAAAAATATATTTATTATTATTATGTAAGTTATGTATCCCTCTATGAGCGACACTCGTGGCAATGAGATTTTGATAGGCAGGCGCCAGTATAGGTGAATTACGTATATGGTTTTTACAGTCAGGAGTGAACAGAGATTGTGTAACATGAGTTGCCTATGATCCACAAAACGTAAATGACCTGAAAACATATTATATCACTTAATTTTTAAAATAAAATAACAGTTTTCAACAAATACAGATGAAAATAACTATGATAGGATAAAAACAGATATTTCCAAAGAAATATATATTTTTAAGAGACATCATGAACAATTTTGGCTTATTAAGTGCCTGGAGAGTATTCAAGGTTGCCTATATTAAATAACATCAGAATTTTCTCACATTGTAAATGAAATCTTCATGAAATCAAATCTCTATCATTCTATAAACTACAAATGACATGAAAAAAGAAACGAAAGCAATGTCGTAAAACTTTGTCTCTCCTCTTTTTGGTTCCCCAAACTTACAATGCCTTTGTTTTTTCTTTCTTCCTAGCATTTTCGTAGCATTTTCCTAGCGTTTGCTAGCATTTCCGAGCAGGTTGAACACGTCGCACGTCTTGTACGTCTTGTAACTCTTGTAAAAGTTGTAATTTTTGGCCCTGCCCGAACTTATTAAAAACTTGGTAATAAATGGGTCGCAGTGTTGCGCGCTTTGTTTCGCCTCGAGTCGCGAAATTAAATTTGCTGGCGCACAAAGTAATTTCGGGGGCACCGTGCCACCCTCGCATATATACGCAGATGGTCCGTGAGCGAAAAGCGTCGGACAGGTTGGCCAAGGACCACCCTGGCCTAGAACGACTTGTGACTGAACCGCCATCGTCGACAACGTCGAGAAAACAATAGTCGATGGCAGTCGGCATATCTCGACGCCTCGCGACGTAATTTATGTCGACAGGACAAAAATCGCCATTCTGCACGCCAACGCGAAAGTTTTAATTTAATTTTCGTTACCAGCGGCTACAAGTTGATGGCGCTATTCTTCCACTCCGTACCACCGGCTCTCACTCATTGTCAGGAGCGAAAAAAACCTCCGAGACTGAAATTAAAAATTAATAATCAAGTATTAAAAAGTTTATTTTCGGCCCCGGACGCGCGTTTCATATACTTTTAGATGAACGGGGTTTTGATTACTTCCTACTTTACTATAAACTCAACCACCCGAACGTAAGGGATTGGTTCAGTTTCGTTTCACCCCAGGAAAACACTCGTTCTACGGTCCTCGTTCCTTGTTACTTGGTTAGAGGTTTTTTAAAGCGTGCATTAACATCAGGTTTTCCTTTTGCTGGTTTGCCTGGTGGAAATCGTGTGTATTAGTCCGTCCTGCTGTTTTTCGCACCCCTTCGCAGCACTTTATTTCCTATTTTCCCAGCCAGACGGTAATGGATTAAAGCTATTGTTCTACGTCTAGCGGTAAGTCCTTACTTATCACATTACTCTCGTTCTGCGTCTGTTACCAAACCCCTTTCTACCTCCTTCAGCCACCTACTTCCAGCCCATGAGCCCTGAACCATTACATGCAAACGATGGCGGCGCTTTTCGCGTGCGTCGCGATAATTATTCAACGCCAACGTCAAAGTCGACGCAAGGTTGTTGCATGTCCGTCCCTTTTTTTGATATTCAAGGATTTATTGTTTTATTGTAAATTACGCTCATATCCGTTCATGGGAATATGAAAAGTTACCCCATATGTGTTCAGTGATACTTTACTGCGATTTGTAAGAGGAATTTGGAAGGACGTGATTTACTAGCATGATTTATTATCATTTTTTAACTTTCCATTTTTTATACTCTTACGAAACCAAACCAAAAGTTGTCTATTATTATTTGTTAAAAACTTTTTGTTTATTTAAAGAAATTTAGTGATAGAACCTGTGTTTAAAGTAAGTACGTTGTGTGTAACATAGGCAACCCATTTCACACAGTAAAGCGACTCGAGACTCTAGGAACATTCATAAATGTCAGTATATCAGTTGTTTTTTGCTAATTATGTTATTATTATCATTATTTTTTAATAAATCATTGAATAACTAGAAATTGCGTTTAAAATTCATTAATATAACTTGATTTCATCAAACATAGGCAACATTGAATACACTTTTGGTTGCTCAGGGCTCTTGAAAACTGAAAATTGTTCCTTATAATTCTCAAACTCCTATTTATATATGAGATTTGATTAATGCGATTTGTAAGAGGAATTTTGAAGGGCTTGATTTACTAACACAGTTTATTATCATTTTTTAATTTTCTATTTTTAAGAGCTTTGCGAAACCAAACAGGTATTCAAAGTTGCTTATTATTATTCGTTAACTTTGTTTATTTAAAGAAATTAAGTGATATAACACATTTTTAATTTAAGTACATTATGTGTAACATAGGCAGCCCATTTCACACAGTAAGTCGATTCGAGACTCTAGGACCATACGTAAATGTCAGTATATCAGCTGTTTTTTGCTAATTATGTTATTATCATTATTTGCTAATAAATCAATGAATAACTAGATATTCATGAATTTCCTTAATTTCATTAAGCATAGGCAACCTTAAATGAACGTTTGGTTTTTTAAAAAGTGAAAATTGTTCTTGATAATTCTCCAAAGTCTTAAAAATATTGTCATGGATTATACGTGCATATACTCCTATACTTATATGCGATTTTCTTTTTTTATGGGCGTTGCCGGCGTAGTTTAACAGGAACAAGTGGCCCATTGGACAGGAAGCTGCTACTATTAAAGCGGTCTTAGTTCTACCCATAGAATATGGGTTGATACACCCTTATTTTGATATGGCATTAATTGATATGTCAGAGGAATTTGAAAGGACTTTATTTACTAATACGGTTTATTATCACTTTTTTATTTTCCATTTTTAAGAGCGTATTCCAAGAGTATTCCATGTTAAACACAATATGTGTAACATAGGCTACACATTTTGCACAGTGAGTGAACTAGAGATTCTAGAAACTTACATAAATGTCAATGTATCATACGTTTTTTCCTAATTATGTTATATTCAAGCTCATTGCAGGTTCAAGTTCTGTCGGAAGCATTCATCATTTTCTATTTCGAATTGTTGCAATTCGTGTTAATAACATCCTAAAAAATTGCCTACCGATGATTATTTGTTCATATTGATATGTCAAAGGCAGCTTCTCTGCGGTCATACTTCATGACAATATGAAGGTCTTAATTATCATTATTATTTCCTAATAAATCAATGAATAACTAGAAATTTCTTTTAAAATTCATGAATATAACTTAACTTCATCAAACATAGGCAACCTTGCATACATTTTTGGTTGCTCAAGGCTCTTAAAAAGTGAAAACTGTTCTTGATAACTCTTAAATTCTTAAAGATATTGCAAAGATATCTGGCAACATCTGTTTTTATTTTTGCACTCACATACTTATATGCATATGAAAAGTTTTTCAGCTATATATCTGGTCATACTTCACAGCGATTTGGAAGAGGATTCCTTGATTTACTAACACGGTTTATTAGCCGCGAGAAAAATTGAGATTTCACGCGCTGGCGGAGCTGCGAACTTTACGTTTCTATTATCCGCGCGCCCGCCATTATCCGATGATAAATGTCATCACTTTGTAAAATTTGTAACGTTTGCCTACGGGTGCTTTCCATAGACCCTCATCTTTCATCGGGAGTTTTTGCCGCCTTTCACGGCACTTTCTAAAAGATTTCGTTTCGTAAATTTATCAAATAGTGCCGCCGCGCGCCGCGTTCAAATGAGAGTCGGAAAAAGCTCAAGATTGATACGTTTTCTTCGACTTAAATGGTTTTTGTCTCGTTGTCGTATTATCAAGTTCTGTGGTGATAAACCGTTCAACATTTAGATAAGGAACAGATAAAATGATAAGTGTATTTTACAATTGTAAAATCGTGCCATTCTTCAGCTCGAGTTTACACCGGAAAGAAAAACATTAATCTTTTATTATCAAGTAAAAGTTGAGGAATATTAAGATGTTTTCCGAGCTTTTCCAAGGTTTTTCGATATTAAATTTTTAAATTAATCAAGTAGATCAAATGAATGATCCCGGAATTTCAAAATTAATATATGATTCGTTCTTTTTTCTTTTCAATTCGGTACAATTCAATATTAACTTGAAATTTGTATAATAAAATTCAATTTATATTTTTTAAGAGTCTTGAGAAACAAAATATTTCACAAATAATGATTACAAGAACCAAATTAGCAAGAAACGACTGATACAACGGCATTTACGTAGGTTTATAATCGGCATACACACTGTAAAATGGGTTGCCTATGTGATTCAAAGTGTAATTTGATTAGTTTCATGTTATATCACTTAATATTTTTAATAAAAAAACAGTTTTCAACAATTATTGATCAGAATATCTAAAGTATAAAGAAAATCTGATACTAGCAAGGACTTTGTGGTGCTCATTAGCTACCAAGGCCAATTTACTCTTTTTTTGACTTTGGAGAAACTCTACATGTATTCATAATTGCCTATGTTCAATAAAGACCAATTATATTCAAGAACATGGCAAACAACAGGATAGCAAAATGGGCAAAAACCAATCGTCGCGCCGCCAAAAGACCGGTAGGAAGACCACCGAAGAGGTGGTCAGAATCATGGAAGTCAACGTCGGAAGAAGCATGAAGCACCACAAACAGGCATGAGCCTACCGAAAAGGAAGAGGAGGAGGAGGATATTGAAGAATTTGAAATGACATTTCTAATTATTCAATAATTTATTAGCAAATTATGATGAGAACATCAAAATTAGGAAGAAACAACTAATACAGCTACATTTTTGTTGTTTTAAGAATCAAGAGTCGTTATAGGCAATGTAAAATGGGTTGCCTATGTTGCACAAAATGTAATTACTTCAAAATAATGTTATATCATCTAAATTTTTAAGTAAAATAACAGATTTCAACAAATAATGATGAAAATAATTCAAATAGAAACAAAAACAGATATTACCAAGGAATTTATGTTATTGGAGCTGTAAAAAACTATTTTTAATAGCCGTGAGGAACCATACATGCGTTTAAAGTTGCCTATATTAAATAATATCCAGTTATATTTATGAATATTTTCCAAATGTAGATTTTACAATTCTCCTTTCAGCATTATTAACTTGAAATTTTGCACACAAAAATTCTGCTTTAATTACATTTCTTAAAATACTTATTTCTTTTGTAATCCGCTATTTTTTAATTAATAATATTAAATCTAAGCGTATTTCATTTTAAAAATTAAAAAAAAGTAAATCAAACAAAAAGAAAAAAGGAAAACTGAAGATTGATACGTTTTCTTCGCGTGAAATTGTTTTTCTCTCGTTGACGTCTTATCAAGATTGAGGAGGATAAAGTGTAAAACATTTGATAGTGCCCGGCTGGCGTCGGGATAACAGGATATCAGCAAACCAGCGCTCCCCGGATTGTAGCGCAATGACGACTTGCATAAAAGTTGAATGCTTTTTAGAATGGAAAACTTTTGGCATCGTTTACATCGAGAAAACTGTCCGAAACTTTTCTACAACTTCCGACAAAGTGTCTTGTGTCTCGCGCAATCTTCCACCGCTAACGCCCGACCACCAGCACCACCGCCGCCTTCGCCGCCGCCGTCGGAAAAGCAGAAAATATCTAAATAAGTTAGAAAGAGTGTCAAATTCGCACAAATTGATAAGTTCCACGTCCGCCACAAAGTTTTCCCACATTTGCCGCGAAATGAATCTGTAGAGAGCGTGAATATCTACTCAAATATCCTCACAAATGTCTACACAAATATTTACACAAATATTTGCAGGAAAATCAGTATAATTATCTGCGCGAATATCTATTTAAACTCTGCTTAAATAACCAGAAAACAACATCGGAGAATGTATAAAGGAAATAACTTACCAAAGTTAAATTGTTTTGGCGTAATCCATGCGTGATGCGATATTTTTTGGTGAATAATAATGAAATTAATTTCGGTTGCTTTTTAAGTGATTAATGAAACGAACTTTGCGCTTGGCAGGAGACGCGTGCGAACTGGAGGCGGCAAAGCGCACGTATTTGCGTGAATTTCCGATGCGGCGCGCACGGAGTGTTCGCAGCCGTCGCGTATGCCGGTCGGCGGTCGACTAGTCGACGGCGGCGGCGGCGGGAAAACGCACTGCTGCTGGTGGCAGCACAGCGGGGGTTGTATGCGCCGCAGGATGGCAAAAACACGACCTGAACATGAAGCGTTCTACATGAAAACATCGGAAAAAATCAACAAAACGCATTAAATTTGTATAATCCTATACATTGTTAGAGAATATTTTGCGAACTATTTAAACACTACTACATATTAAGGAGCAGTTGAGTGAGATCATAAACAAGGAAAGACATATTTAATGAAATTATTAACAGATATATTAACTGAGGAATGAAGAGTCTATTAACGGCGACATTTTCGTTGTCAGAAAAAAGTCTGAAAATGACTTTTTCTAAAGATTCCAATTTTATTTATATTTGCCTTATTTTCATGTATACAAGTCATATACCAATATATTCAGAATGAAATTTACCATTATCTCATGTAATAATTTTTCATTTACTTGTTTAGAAATCATGTTATACGTCGCTATAGTTGAGACTAATAACGTCAACTTCGACGGTTTTAGAAAAATGACTAATTTTGAAGATGTCATTTTTTACGTATTTCCCGTAATTCTAGAATTATAAGTATTACATCAATCGATTCCCAGTGAAATTGTCTACTAGCTTCTGGAATATTTTTATTTATTTAATTACATAGACGCGCTATTATAACTGATGAAAGTTGAATATAATAACGACATTTTCGCTGTCAGAAAATGGCTGGAAATGACATTTCCTAAAGATTTCAGTTGTATTTGTATTTGACTACTCTCTATGATCACAAATCATATACCAATAGATTCAAAATAAAATTTTCCACCAGGACGTAAAGTAGTTTTTCGATTACTTGTATAGAAATCATGGTATATAGAGTTGCAATTACTACTAATAACTTCAAAATCGACGCGACGGTCACCGAAAATTGACAACTTTTAAAATTGTCAATTTTTTTCATATTCACCAAAATTTTAGAATTATAAATCTTGCATCATTCGATTCCGAGTGTAATGTACTATAAACCAATGGAAAAGGTTTTTAAATTAATTACTTAGAAACAATATTACAACCGATTCGACGGTCTTCGAAAAATTTTCACTAGAATGTTTTAAATGTCAGTAAAAACTTAAAATTTTAAAATTTCAAAAATAAATTATAAAATTAAATTAAACAAAAGCCTAAGTTGTGTTAGTACATACAAATTATTATTGAACAAATATTATGGATATATCAAATAAGATAATTTATAATTAAATAAGTTTCGCATTATTTCGCATGAAATTTAAAGTTTTTTTTTCCATAGGTCGCGGGTCGTTCTTAAGCTTGAGCTGGTGTTTTTTAGGGATGTTAATATATCATCTATGCCTGTCTGGAACAAGTTGCTTCTGTTCCTTGGCCCAAAAGTCGAAGTTTGCGGCCGAGGCATGCAAGTTTTTAGCGTTTGCGACGCAACATTGCTCAACCGGCTCCGTCAGCGGCAGCAGTGAAAAGGGGGGCAGGAGCGCGCCAAAAACCGGCTCGCTTCAACCGCCACCAGCACCAGCGTCGTCGTCGCCGCCACCGCCGCCAACGCTACTCGACGAAACAATCGGGTCGCGAACCGCCGTGCCGAGGTGAGCGGGCGCACGCGGCGCATCCGATAAATCACGAAAACTCTGAAAGTCAGCAAAAACTTGGACGGCACACACTTGTGCGGCTTTCCCCGACATCTGAGTCCGAGCAGGTCTCGCCGTCGCTCAGCCGATACCCGCCGATATCCACGACGACTTAATATGTAAAACTTGCGCAACAACTTGTTTCAAAATTAATTTTCTCGGCTGTTTATGTTATATTTTCCTCAGGTTTGGCTGAGTTTCAAGTCTGAGTAAGGTGAGAAGCGATACTTTTAAAATTAATTAAGTATATTTTATGATAGTATCTTATGATTGGTTGGAATTAAGTTTTGTGTAAGATTATTTAAATTTTCAGTATTTAAGGCTTCATTTCTTGTTATTTCTCTTTTTTGTAGAGGTCAGTTGCACTGATATCTCCGCCATATTTTGGTGTCGAGGAGCACACCGGCACCTCCACCAAATTTATTCGAGGAGTAACTACACCGGTACCTCCACCAATTATTATGTTATTATATTTATTATTAACTATTGAAAAATATTTTTTGAACGGTTCCCAGAATGATGTAAATATTGGAATATCGAAGGACTTGGCCAAATTTTGTTTATCCGGTTCGACAGACCATGTGAATTTTTCAACTGAAAATTTTACACAATTTTAATCGTGTAAAATCTTAATGAATCGGTTGGAAGGACCATATAAGATTTAGACGATTCGAAGGGACTTGTGAAAATTTAATTATCCGGATCACATGACCCATTAATTAAATTAAATATCAAGGATTTGGTTTGAAAGACAATAAAAAGTGTTGATCATACAGTTCAAAGGACCATGTGAAGATTTGATGATCCTGATTGCAGGACCGTACAATATATCCATGATTCGGTTCGAAGGATCAAGTTTTGAAGATCCAACACGAAGGGCCATAAACATCCACTTCGAAGGACCATTTAAAATCTATAAATAACAAGATGTCAAACGACTGTAAATAACTCACAGTGTTACATGAAAACAGAAATATATAAAAATGTAAACTTCAACTCCAATATATTTCCTATTAAAATGCGGTAAAAATAATAACGAAACGCTGCCCGTCTTTTTACGTGCTACAGCAAGGAATGGCAAGACAATGTAAAAAACAGCACTTGCGGATTAATATTTCAGGAAGATGTTCCTGTTTCTGGCGTTCTTCGAGGACGGAAATTAAGCCGCTTTAGCTTTGGCTCGGGTTTACATTTCCGTTGCAATTTCTCCGGGCGCGACGTTTTTTTCCTCTTCTCCCTCTCTCGCCCTGCCGCGAACTAAATTTCCTACAGGTTCCCATTAAACATTTGCCCCTTTTCCAGGCAGCCAACCAGCCCGCCTCGTTCTAACCATCTGCCGAAAACTTTCCCGGCGAGTGCAAATATTTACATTAAAAATTACGTGGGAATTAACATAATTACGAGCACGAACTGCAATTCTATGCGGTTGGCCACGTAGAGTAGCAGGCAAAAGTCGGGCCGAACAATTCGGGCAAAACCTCCGACAGTTTTGTAAATTATTTTTGGTTCGACACGCTTGCTCTCTCCGGCGCTACAGTGGATCGAAACGACTGAAATTAGACAGAAATATTTAGGAGTGCTGTTCTCTGTTCGTGTTGACCATGATCGTTTTACTCAATTTGCCTTGCAATTTAAAACGTATTTTAAGTATATTAAAAATTAAGCTATCAACATGCAACAAATGGCATGGAGTTCCTCATTTTTTGTACTTTAATATAATATGACAATTATCACAACAAGTTCTTGGTAAGTCCTTCAATTATGACGTTCTAGAAGACAATTTATAAAAACTTTGTTTTCAACTTCAATAGGGATTTTTCACCCTTATTCGTTTAATAGGATGGACGCAATATATGCCAAATTAGTCAATATTTTATGTGCTTTCCTACGTTCTGAATATTTTCATAATTATTGTAGGAATTTCAATTTTGCGTAGTTCATAACTGAAAACATGGTTTGACTCAATGGTATGCAAACAATTTCACTGTTAACTGCAAATTAATATATA
>JAODAC010031693.1:0-14521 GCA_027575185.1 Mimaenictus wilsoni
ATGTTCAAATATATTAAAAATTATCTCTTAATTGTGGATACATTTACTCAGAAACCCCTAATTTGCACCGTGTTTTAATGAGTAATTAACTTAATGTTGTTTCACTTTCGGGCAACCAAATGTACATTAAGCCATTTTAATGCAGGTAGATCCAGTTGCCTACGTGACCCTTTAAATTACTGTAATACAAACATAAAAATGCAATTTTCAGTGTGTACATGACATGAGGACTAATTTACCATAAAATAGCCATTATTCTCATAAATATAGACTCTGAATGATAAAACAATGGTTTGATATTTGATTATTAGATAATTTGATACTCCCCAGACGGTAAGTGCACTACTATCACCTCCTTGGGTGTCTCCTCCTTGGTTTCAGCACACTCTCCTGTTTATCATCAATCATCATTATTGCGATTTAACTTATTACGGGCGTGTGCTTATATCACGAGGAGTAATATAAAGTTCCGTCTGCGACTGAAAGTTAAACTCCTCGCTGGCGCAGCCGCTGCGGTAGTCACCTAAGTTCGCTCTCTCAAGGTGTAATTATTTAGACTCTAATTGTCTCGCCTCCCTGCCGACGCCGCATCGCTCCTCGACGGTTGGCGCATTTATAAGTACATTTATCATGCAATTATCTCGCGACCAAGTTATGCGCAAGTATATTCAACTCCTACAAGTATTGCTGCGCCGTGGGAGAGATATTCCTGCTGCTCCTGCTGCTGTGTTGCTGCTGCCGGCTGCCTCTCCACCCGCATCGTCTGAGGAAGCGCGGGCCGGAAAGCCGACGTTAACGAGCAATAATGCATCTGTTGAGGCTTCCAGTTACAATTACCACGGAGCAATTTACCTGCCATGTGTCAAAACTGTGCATAAATTGCGGGGTGGAAAGTTTGAGGTAATGAAGAGGTATTAAACTTTCCACAAAGTGGCAATTTTCTTCAGCTTATTTTGATACACTATAAATTAAACGTGTACCGTGTATATAGACATATTATTAAGTGCTATAAAAAATATACAGGATTTGATTTGAGAGTTAGAGTTGGAGATTCAGAAAAGTATTGGCTACGAGCAGTACTTGGAATTTGAAGAACATCATGAATCTGTTTAGTAAACCAGATAGGATGAAGATATTCAGAATGAGAAGAAATAAAGATGTTCAAGTGTTTATTCCTGAAGAGATCAGACTATTTTAATACGGAATATTTTAAACATGCAAATAGCTATAACCTAGATCAGTGCGTACTGAAGGGTTCTGAATAGGGAATTTGTCTGATCAGTTCATGTGTCAAAAGATTCCCACAGAATGGAGTTATTCAGGAGTGTTCGGGCGTATTGTATATTTTTGAATTTTTATGTTAGCAACACGTATGAGTTGGGTGCACTGCGTTGCACCGGGTGAGGTCGGAACGGAAGTCGGGCAGTTGAGCGCAGAAGGAAGGTTTTCTGAGGGGACCCGCCCTCTCGTTTCGGTCGTCAGAGAAGGTGGTTGTGCAAATAAACATCTAAAAACACCATCCGGCATTTATTTCTTCAGTCAGTTTCAGACGCGAAGTGGTATTCTCGTGTAAAAGCGAGACGCGAAATTCGGGCAGATTATGCGGGCTGCCCAACAAGGAGAAAATTTAGAAGTTGGAGTTAGAGTTTCAAAAAAAAAATAGTTAATTGTAAGATCATATCAGGGACTTCACAAAACAGAGATCATCAATAGAATTCGATAACTAGAAAGTAGGAAGTCTTTCAGGTTGAGGAAACTTAATGATAGTTGATTCCTTCAGATAGCTTTATCCCAAATCAGTTTTTACCAAAGAAGGCCTATCCTTTCAGGGTACCTGTTCCTGAAGAGATCTATTCAGTGAACTTGCCGGATCAGTCTAGGTATCAAAAGTTTCCCAAAGAATGGAACTAAACATCCTCTGGGATACCATACAGAACAGTCTTCAAATTCATACAACTGAAATATCTATTCTATTATGATTCAAACAATACTTACAAACGAGTGTCCAAAGCAAAATGACCAGAGTTGTTTCGACCAGGATCATAAATAATGGTAAATAAATTTGCACTCGCCCAAAAACATGGCGGAAAATAAGATGCGTAAATAAATGCCAGTGAAAGCACTCGTAAATTTGCTTCGTGTAGACATTGCTCGTCTTCCCAGCAAAGTCGGAAAGCAATAAATTAAATTTTAAACGGCGAACCCGGGGCCCACTGGCAAACGAACAAGTGAAACCAACAAGTGATTTATACAAATGCGCAATCAATACCCCTACGCGACACGACGAGGACACGCACTCGCTCGAACATATTTCACACAGTTTATACGCTGATAATAAACCGCACCGGTCTGACAGTGACAGTGTCCAAGCTATAAAATCTAATCTTACATGTTATAATTATCATAATTTACACACGTTTCCTTTTTACGGGTGTCGGGTGTCAGGAACTTCGTGCAGGAGTCTAGTAACAGCAGCCGAGGAGACGTCTGCTGCACCACAATTCATCCGGGAAAAAGAAGGAAAAGCGAAAAGTGCACAACTTGTGCGACTGTCATAAGTGCCCTGGTGGACGCTGGCCATAGATATGTCGCGATGATGATGCCTCCATTGTCCGTCCGTGGTCGAGCCCGGCTTCTTGGCGCTGCACCGGAAACTTTAAGTAGTTAACGAAATATACGCCTTCGAGGCGATGGCCGCCACTAGTGTATGAACAGAGCAATGCTTATTATTATTGCACGCAATGAATTATTGCACAAATGGGAGTCACATATAATTCACACCCTTGTGCGCTGCTTGTCGGTTGGTTGGCCGATCGGGGTGCAAATTGTGAAAATTAACAATTGCGCTGGGCGACCAAACTTCATATTACTTGAACTTGGCCACCATCAATGATATACTGACTTTTTATACGAAATTCATGGTTTATTATGCTCATAAAGTACTTTCTGATGTTCTGTTAATCTAATTCTAAGATGTATGTTTAAGGAACTATTTGATGCCTTTTGATTTTTGAAAAGGTTATATCCTAAAACAGATGGAACGATTACAATCATCTTCTCTTTCTGCAATGCAGATAACTAGTATTTGTCGGCCTAAAGTACTTTGTGCGCTGTTACAAGAATACGTTCGGATCCGGCGCGTTGAGCATCGTAATCACACAATAGTAAATCACTTTCTGTATCGATTAAAACACTTTGTCGGACCCGGCGCCAAGACAAATTCATCCTTGAAATAAAATATATAAGTATATTCTCCGTTATCTGTCAAATAAATAAATAACCTTGTCGGACCGAGCGCGTTAACCAAGCTGATCTAATTGTAAGTCAATCCAGTGAGATTTTATTACATACATACTTTATCAAAAAAGGCCATCTGAGTCTTCTCAGATGGCTTATCTCAATTTTCTCAATTTCAATTTTTGAAAGGATGGAATACAGAAATAGATGAAAGGACCACTTTCAAGTTCTTTATACTACCGACAATTGGTAGTTGTCGGCCTAGTCTTTTCTGCGGCGTTAAAGGGTCAAGTTTGGACCGGGCGCGACAGCGTTACCTATTTCATACCCATCTCATTTTCTCTTTCGATTAAAACATCTTGCCGGACCTCCCAAATTCCACCCTTAAAATAAGACACAGTGCAAAGTGATGAAGGATTGTATTCAGAAATAGTTGAAATTACTAATATCAGCTACTCTTTCTTTAATATAGATAACAGGTACTTTTCGACTCATGGTCTTTGCTGCGACTCTAAAGAACTCTGTTCGGACCGAGCGCGTTCAGCTTTTTATTTACATTGGTCACACCACTTTCTCTGCCAACTTGTTGGACATAGCTAATCTAATCCTATAAGTCAAACATTATCAAATACGATGATAAATACACTTTATCAAAAAAGTTGGTGTTTTAATATATTTCCAAGTTTTAATCTTAGAGTCCGTCATAAAGAAATCGCCCCAAACTCCCTACAAGATCATCCCAGAAATAAGACGCAATGCCAAAAGACGACCACACGTCACTCCGATTGATAGATGTTTCCACTTGCTGGGCGGCGAACAGCTCCCATCTTCCGACTCTAGGGGGTAGGTAATTGAATACCCATCCACCTTATATACCTTAACCCACTCAGATAACCGCAGACGCCGAGCTGAAAGATAACTAACCCAAGCCGAAATCCCGCTGTTAGTATCTCTATTAGTGCGCATCTTCTGCGCAGTGTGTGACTGAAAATGGAGAGTTCAAACAACCGGATTATATTTTACTCCACTCTCGGGGGCCCGGCGGCGGCCACGTACACACATGCGCTCGTTGCCATCAGTAATTTTCGAGCAATAGTGGCGTACAGCTTTCGTTGAAAGAGGTCTTATGCTGCGGAGGTTCCATGTGAGTATTATGTCGACATTGAAGCGGGGTTAATTGAAACCCATCCACCTCTATTATCCTACTTCACCTGAACACCTAGCAGCGGCAGTGTGCGCCTTGCTGAAAGTTGTATTAACCGCCCGCACACATCCACACCACACAAGTAAAACACCCCCACAAGCCACCAGTGAAAACCGAGTTTTGAAACTTATCCTCGAAAGTGACTCCGTTAAAGCTAAAGCTTCCTACGGCAGTAGCATAAACCGCTCTAAAGAGGGCCAAATGGCAATTGAGGTAATTGCAATTAACAATATTCACTTTCTCTAATATAGGGTGTTTGGAATTATTATACTAATAGTTAGTGATTTTCAGAACAAATCAAAGGGATCATAAAACTTAAATATAGCTGAAATTGGACATGATCTTAAGGCATCCTGAAATGACTTAACCTGATGTTATCTATCCTAAATCTTCAGATCTGAATACCTAATATGTCCTGAAGACCTAACATCTGAAATCGCATAACCTAAAAGACCTTATCGGACCAGGCGCGTACACCAAGTTAAGCTAATCTTAGTCAGGCATCAAATATACTTCATCAAACATATTACCGTACCTGAATATGATCTGAGGTAGGAGACTTCAGGTTTTCAGAATCTCATTATCTTCAGAAAATATTTACCCTGAAATAACTTAATCTGAAGTTATCTAGCCTAACCCGATATCTGAAATATCGTGAAATCATGTAAACAAAAGTCACCTGAATTGGTGTAACTTCACCTTACGTCACCTAAGATCACCTGTAATAACCTAATTTCACCTGAAGTGACATATACCAACATAATCTGATCAAAAGGCACCTAACCAAAGTCATTTAACCAATATTTGATCCATATTTTCCCTTACCACTTAGTATTGGTGTTCCCTACTCAGTAGTAATCTACAAAAATATTTAAATATTGGAAAATTAATGATGATTTCGTAAATTCTGAAAGTAAAACCTCAAACAGCCTGTATATGAACGTATGGTGCGTGCGTTTTAATTCCACTCTTGATAAGCACGTTATCTAACAGGAAACAGTTGACTTGGCCGATGCGCTGCTGCATGTTTCAGTTATTAATACCCACAGCGTTCACAACACACTTATTAATTATAAGTCCCAGCTCACTCTCTCTTTCACACAATCAGTCCCACAGATCCACTCTGTTTCGCTCTGTGTCGGTTTTAGGATAAGGCATAAAAATCGAAATCAATGCAAAGTCGACTGAAATAATAGCGGATAGCGAGGATACGTGAAGCCTCTAACATCATTCAGCCGCTGAATCGTTCTCTCTGCCGCTGTCGTTCGTGTTCGTTTTTAATGATTCTGATAGGACGCAATCAATGCCGGTCCACAGGTTGACCCGTTGGCGTCGCCGTTTGTCCGTCGGTTTACAGGCGTGCGCCTACAAATAACCAACTACAACAAACAAGTTTATCCACACTGCGCATGATTGATTTAACCTTGGCGGCCATTGCAGCAAAGAAAAAAAGGGAAACGTTTTGAAACGGTTGAAACGAGGTGAATGGTTATCAGGAACTTTACCCTATAAAGTTTAATCAGAGAATGTTGCAAATCCTTCTTGTGCATACAAACATCTGCTGATATATTAATTGTTGAATAGTTGGGAATTTCTGAATCATTTCTGAATCACTTCAAAAAAACATCAGTAAAAGTATAATTATGAGGTCAATGTTCGTCAATCTTTTAACGTTATTTAGATAACTATTTGAAGAAAGAATTGCACCAAATTTAATTCTCTGAAATGAAATCCGTGGATGAAATTACTCCGTAGAAAGAAAGTTTATAAAATAGGATTTAGTTGTTGAATTAAGCAAAGTGTAATTAGTAACAGATAAATTAAAACTAGTTGTTGCAATTCGGAGACACACAACAACGTCTGTCTTACTCTACGTTGCGAGGCGGTGTGATAAGGAACAAGGTTTCACCAGATAACCCCAGGTTCACACTTTACCAGCGCGTCGAAGCACCTTCTGCGCAACTGTGCGTCAATTTCGACGCTGCACACATGTGTGTATTCAACGGAATGCTTGAATGATGATGAAATTACACGCAAACAACAAGCGACCGCTGTGTTCAAGCAGCGTCTCGTTCAGACAACAGACATCTGCTAATACGAGAATAACTCAACAAGCTTTCGCCTTGGCGCCTAATTAGCCATTAATTGTGATTATCTCCACAGTAAACTGTGAAAAACAGCATGTACAACCATTGCAAACACCTTGAACACAACTTTAACCAATCTAATTCAAATATACCTTATTAGGTTATTAGAAACATTGTGACAACATTCCAGAGACAATCACAAAAAGTTTAACTGCAACGAAAGATGTTTTCAAATAATTGGGTAGAACCTCATTTATCAGGTTAAAATAATGGAAATTGTCTTGATCAATAGCTAAACAATTCAAGAATATGCCCGCAAAATTTCAAATTGATAGCTGCAGTATTTGCGGAATTAAAGCTCAAAAAGCTCATAAATAATATTCTTATGTTTTCCAAATTTTAAACGCGTTTTTTAGCAACGTACACGACTGAAAAGTTTACTGAACCGATTTCACTGAATTATAGCTCATTTGATAGATAATTAAATTTTATTCTCAAGAATATGACATCAATTATTTTTGAAAAAAAAATTAACATATTTTTCGCATTTTTAAGTCGATTTTTAATACGAAAAATGCAATTCAAAATTAAAACAGTATAAAAACATGAAATTTTAGCTTTTTCTTGGAAATACTCGACGCCATATTCAAGATATTTTAATAAACCTTGCAAAAACGTTTTGGTTTTTCATTTCCGATCAAAATTTAACAAAGGAGAAGAAAATTAGTATATTTTTGAACCAAGAAATTGAAATTATTCCTTTAAAACATATTGTTGTGAAGAAAAATAAACCTTTGTTAATTCGTCTAAAGTAGAAATGTACACCTAGAATTTTCACATAATTTCAGCGTCATTAACAAAGCTTGTTTGTGGTTTTGCGAGGCGGCGTAAAAGATGTAAAGAATGCCTCGCGCTTATATTAAGTGGTGACATAAACAGGAGCACTTTCTGTAGCTGTTTTGCTCCGCTACAAGTGTGCACATTACCACCGCCGTCAACGCCGCCACCGTGCCGCCGCCGCCAACCCTCGTGCAAAACACACGGAGGTAACTAACGCTCGTGCAGCCAGCATATTAATTTAATAGATTAATTTCGTAAGTGGCTGTCGTTTCGTGTGGCGGCGGCAGTGCTGCGCTACCTTTTCCAACGCGTGTGCGTGGCGGCGCCTGTGAGGTAACAAGTCGGCTAATTTTCCGTGGCGATGAAGAACGCATAAAGCGCGGTCTGAAGGAGGGCGGTTTGCGTTTCGCAACACTTAACACCACCCCCTACTACACAACCATGAGTTAGTATAACTTCAATTTTCTCACCGAATACATTGTGAACATTGTTAATTTTAGTTTTGAAGCTTTTTTAAGGTTTATTATTAGAAATTTAGTTGTATTTCCTATAATATTTTAATAAAATAGACAAATTTATGTAAAACTCTTAAGTTTATCTAAATTTCTTAAGTTTGTCTAACATTCTTAAATTATTTAACACAATTCGTTAGTGTTAAATCACCGAAGCTAAATGTATTTCATAAAAATTCCACTTTTTATATCATGAAATTCAAGTAAATGAAATTCGACTGCGATTAGAAAATACAACCGCAGGTGTTTGGTCTATTTTCATAAAGCGCGGGACGTTAGTGGAGGCAGCTATAAAATGATAATGTATAGATTGAGGGAATTGTAGTCGGTAGCGTGTGGAATAAGCGAGAAATAAGTGCAGCGGACGAGAGACGTCTCTTAAACACGGATGAATTTATGGCAGCCGATTTGGTCGAACGCAGGTTGGGTGTGCGTGGCCTGCTGGCGGCGGCGGCGGCGGTTGCGTATTTTTAGTTCTTTTCTTATTCATTCGCCTGTGGCGGACGCGCCGGCCTCAAATTTATATCAAATTTATATACACCTCTTAAGTTATTACACCGTTTAACACATAACGCTCGTTATTTATGCGAGCTAAATTGATTAGCTATGCTGAAATACAAATTAACGTCCTATTACATTTGTTCTGCTTTCGTTTGTTTAACTCTTAACGGGTCTAACGAAAAATCAAAATCCAAAATCGAAATAAATGATACAAAGATAGGTTATCGTTACTACGTCAATAATCAGTAGAATTTAAAAATTTAAAAGTGGGGATTCCCCCCCACAAATTCAACAAACAATTTACTTTTTACTTTTTAAACAAATTTCAATAAAATATAACCTCGTTCTAGGTATAAATAATAACCGAAGAGGAAAAATGCACCTAACAAAATATCCTGATACAGTCTAGTATACGAAAATCTTTCTAGAAATACAAGGTTTTTGAAAACTACAAAAAACATCATTTTAAGCAAAAGAACAACAAATTATTCAATATTGAAAGCAATCCCAATCCGTATTTATATGCGACCTTATCGAATTAGTAAATTAAATCCTTCCGATGTGTATACGACGCATCCTCGCCTCGTATGGCTGGAAGTTAACTTTTTACTAGGTAATCGAGCATTCGACGATACGAGTATTGCCGCGTATTGCCGCCTCCAGAGTGTCTCCTCTGCTATGTGCGCGTGTATGGCAAAAGATTGAAAATTACGTTACTTTACGTGCTTCCTTTTCGATGCAGTTCCGATTTTATTACGCCAAACGTGCGCCAGTTATACTGCTATCATACCCACAGTCTCCTGCACCGCCATAAAGGTATACAAAGTGTATCGGAAAGCTACAAATCGACTCCCTTTAACAGCCATTCGAGAATAGCATCTCAAAGTTATTCGGCGTGAACACCTAAGGATGTGACTATTTATCGATGCATTACTTTTATAGCGTTTATTTTAATGCTGAAATCAAGTTATCGTTGTTACCACCACGTTTGGTGTATATTCGCGAGGGAGTAGTGTGTTTATGTCCGCGCCAATGTGCGAATATTATGCCAATGAACGGCACGGCGAAAAGCGGGACATCGCGTCGTGTATTTAATGCAAGCAGTTATTGAGGAACGTATCAGCTCAGTGCACCTTGTCGCGAGTGGGTTTGCGCCACTATCGTGAAGTGAAGACATGGACGGCATGCAGGAAGCCCTGCCGGCAGGAATTGGAGGGAGGACGTCCCTCTGGGGTAATGGACTTTCCCTCCTTCCGTCAATAACTTGCTTGCGCTTAAAAAATGTAAATTACCTTCTATGCTGCACATACGACTTCCTTTATTGCGTCGTTCTCAGACGTTGATGTTGCTCTTTCTGGACTCTGACTTTGTGATCAAAATACTCTTAAACTATTTGTAGAAATTGAATTAAATTTGGAATAGGTATTCTACGTAGAGCAATACAAAATATTCAATACTAATATTAATCAAAAAAGCATGTCTTAGTACTTTAAAGAAGGTTGTACCAGATTAATTCCCGATAAAAAATTGAAATTAAAGATAAATAAATAGCACAGTAATCGTTTTACGTAAACGTTATCCGGGATTCCTGAAAACAAGGAATGTCTGCCAGGTGGAATCATTCCGGTGATTCGTTCTTCCCCCATCCTCTCAGTTGGGATTCGGCAGGAGTTTGGGAATGAACCCCCCTCAGCAGGAGATACACTTCGATACCTAAGATCGTTTGTCTTCCCAAACCGCAGCATTTTCACCGGCGCCAAACTTCGCCACAACCTTTCCACACCTCACCGCCACCAGCTCCAACTCCATACGAAAGCACTTTCAATTTAAATCGTTCTCCATAAAAGTTCGCACGAGCCCCAAACGCCATCACCGCCACTTGTACCCGTCACCGCCGTCGTCAAGTTGCATTTATTTTTCCTTAATGACACATCGCCCCGTTCGATCAGCGCAAACTTTTTCCCACTGCTGAAAGCAATCAAAGCCTGGGCGGAAAACCACAAAAAGGTGTCCGGGAAAAAGGTAAAGCTAGATGTGAGCGAAAGCAACGCACAAAAAAACAATCAAACATGCGACGTATGTTCAGGGGGGAGATTATTTATGACGCGTGATTTTATAAGCTTTCAATTGACGTTCAACTGCCATCATCAACACCCGCCTGTTGGCCGAGTTTATGGCGATTTACCGATTGCACCCGTTTGAATAGCGATGACAATGAATGCCGAATGCCGGAGGACATAAACCTGCAAAAACACATAGATATGTCGAAAAAGTGACGCGCTGAGCAATCAACACGTGTGCCTATCAAATATTTACGCAACCTCCCTTTAACGCACCAGATATTCATGTGTGGGGGGTCGGGATGCATCAACTGCATCAACTTTTCAGGTTTTTCAAATTTACGACTGCCACGTTTAACCTTTAGGCGCAGGTCTTAATTAACACGCGCCCTCAAGAAGGCGGAAAGCTTTGCACCTTTCGTCAGGAGGGAAAAGGGTTGCAGCTTAATGCCTCTTGCGTACCGGAAGGTTGGTCATTAACGCTCGTTCGTTGCTCGTTTGTGCTTACATATATTTTCGGGGAACGCTTCGGGTGAAAAGCGAGGTGAGCCCATATAATCTTTGCAAATGCCACCGCCAGATTGTTACGCAATTCACCCTCATGGGGTTCGCACCTTTATTTCCTACTTGGTGATTCACTCATTTACATATCATTACTTTTTGGTTCAGTTTATTTCAAATAAAATCTTTTTATATAAAAAATATGGAGTATATTCATCAAAGCTAGGAAATAAATGGAATAGTTTAAGATAAAAGTTTGTTTGATACCTGAACAGAGAGAGGCCAGGAACCCTAGAAACCTTCTTGTCCTGGATATAGACGAAACGAAGGACAAAGAGGTAGTTATAACAGAGGACCCTTAACGAAAAAGCGGGACGATGTGGTAATAAGTCAACTCCCAGGCCTTGTTATAAACATTTCCAGGCGTCTGCTTGGCTCCCCCGACTCCCTGTTTGTTCCCAACTCTCGTGCAGGTTGTAGGGGATAGAAGACCACACAGGTATCACCGTGTCGTGCCTTCAGCTTCATGCATAATGCATTGGATATTTTCCTTTATTTACGGCGCTCTTCATCCAGAAACAAACTGGCATCGTACATCGTCACGCCACTGTGCTTCCTGCTCTGTGCGGTTCAGAGCCCTTCACAGTTCCCTCTACTCTCGCCCGCTCTATGCCACCTCGACATAATTTCCTTCTTGTAGAAATTTCTTATTACCAACACCTAAACTTGGCCAAAAGGCCAAAAACATCTCATGTTTTTTGTACGAGCTGTACCTACGTCCACGTGGCATGTGCAGAAATTCACGAGTCGCTTGTGAAAAGGGACGTCAATTCGTCGTCGGCAGTGACAGGGAGTCCACGGGCTCGCACCTGCGCTTCCTTCCCCAACGACATCTCCCTCACTCCGTCCCTTCCTGCGGCGTTCGGCTGACGCCAGCGGGAACAATGCACGGCGGCGGCTGACCGCAGTCCGCGTCAAGAGCGACGCATTGGAACGCCAGCCGCCGTCGCCTCCCCACACCTCACCCATATCCTCAGATTTTCATTAAGCACCACATCTGTGGGCAGCACGTGTTCTCCACCTACACGCATACTAAGCGAATCCTATTTTCATTACACACGCGCCGCCGCAACTTTTGTGCGATTATTTTTTTCGCTACACGAGGCTCTCCCCTCCTGCCTGTCACCAGAAGGGACAAGAAAATGGACAAGCTAAATTTAAGTCGGCTCGTGTAGGTAGCAGAGTATTTGCGTACGATGGGATTAGCATTGTTCCACGCGAGACGTGCCGGATTAGAAAACATTTTATATTTATTCCCGGAAGGTTCCAGCCACCCAAAAATATCACAAACGCTGTGAAACAATGTTGCAAATTGTTATTGCTTCCCGCCAGCGCCGTCTGGTTGAAGTGGAAAATAAATATTGTTAACAGGAGAGGAAGCTCTTAATGACTGAGTGGTGTCTATTGATTTAGTTCCTTGTGATTATGACCAGGTCACTTTGGCATATTGCTTGATTGAGATTCCGAAGGCGAGATTTCAGATTGAGGGTCAGATATACGGGGGGTCAGTCAAAATGGTCGGAAACGGTGTTCGGGGGTTAGGACATTTACATTCGACCTATTTGCACTTTAGCACTCCTTACCCTTACCGCCCATCTTACCCATGTCCACCTTCTGGTTACAAGAATAGGTTAGAACATCGTCCGCCGATTGTAGCTCTCCTGCGCTAAGAGTACCAACACACCAGTGTGGTCCGATGGTTCCGAGCCGGTAATGAGTCGGTGTTTACCCTTTACGCGCCGGCTGGACGCAGGTCAACTATTAGTAGCCATAGCAACACCAAGGTTCTTTAATTAAGAACCCTTCACTCCTTTACTATCCAAGCAGCTTCGACCCAACCCGTCGCCATTTCTCACCTCACAAAGGTACTTGCCACCCCTCCTTCTGCGCCCCGAAAGACAGCAATCCAATTATCTCCGCAGATTGCACAACTTTCGTACCGCTGTGGATACAAGAATGAAATCGTTTTAAAGATCGCCTTTGGAAGGCACAGATGTTCTGCTGGTTTTTAATAGGCGAGTTTTCTGATTAGATTAAACTTCGCGGCGACCATCAAAAGTCATTGCAGATTAGGCGGTACTAGTTACCCTACTGCTGGAGTAACATTGCTGTGGAAAAAGGGAGGTAGTAATGGAGGTAACGAACGCTGATAGGTTTCTTATGTCGAGACGCAAGATGCTTCAGGTATCATTGTACGATTCTCAAACTCGATGAGATTCGCGAACGCGAAAACTTTCCCGCGCAAACCGCTTAATGTACCTTAATGGCCACGAGGTAACTTGCAAACTTTTCTCTTCGCATTGGCCTTAAAATAAAAAAAAAGAATGAATAAAAAAGTACGGCTAATCTTTATTGCTCTTTATTTTCACTTTTTGTTACAAATATTCCCCTTTTGTAAATTTGACGATGGCTACTTCTCAACAGATGGCGCCTATAAAGAAGCAAATAAAATGTGTTATTCGTAAATCAAGTGCCAAGTAATACAAAGCACGCCAAGAAAGTAGAAAATCGCAAATCTACAAGAAAAACGAGTGATTTTACGAGCAAATAAACAACTTTGCAAATTGAAAAGTACACAAAACGACAAATAGAAACAAAACAATGAGTTGAAAATCTACTACATTTAATACCATTACCATCTAGTGTCTACTATGTTGACTAGCCCAATTGTCTTAAGTTTTCACCATAAAATACGTCTAACCATGTGCTACTTGGTTTATATATGGGTGGCATGCTCATAAATTATCCAAGAGGATTATAATCGACGCGATACCGATTTGTCAATGTTACAATTTTCTAGTAAATTTGTAGATTTGGCAGCGTGTACCTAAAACTAAGTTTTTCTGCCTCACTCTTCGTGCAATGGAGAATCACGAATCATTAAAAAGAAAAATTCACACCGCTGATATTTTTGTAAGCCACCGAAAAAACTCGTATTTATATTTGCCATCGGCGACGATTTAATTCCTGACTTAAGGTATTTATTTACCTATATTTCACGACGACCATATGCCGTATGCACCAGCGTTCGTGGAAATTTTTGATAATTATAGAAACGTCCGTAATAAAAATAAGCAGGGAATTAAGTCAAGCGCGACGCCGGGAAAAAGCGAGCAAATCTGAAGCGCATGTCGCACGCGGTGCTGAGTGAAGAGCAGCCGTCGTAGTTTAGCATTAAAAATGTGACATCGTTTGTTAGTGTCGTTTTGTACACATTTGATATTAATTGCGACATTCGTTGGACTGCTCCACTGATAGAGGCAAACAAACAGTGTATAAATAGCTTCCAGCGGCTAAATCTACAAATTTCTACTAGAAAACGAATTAAATGTTTATTTCAAACATAATTTAAGTTTCTGCCAACTACAAGAAGGACTCACGAAGCGAATTGTGAAGAGAAATGTTAAGGAAAGTTAACAGAGGAAGGAGAAAGGCGAAAAACCAAAATCTGTGACGTCAATGCATCTTTGGTTGCCTGTATTATTTTTTTTTAAATTTCAGTATCTGCAAGTAAAACTC
>JAODAC010031704.1:0-14517 GCA_027575185.1 Mimaenictus wilsoni
TATATAAAATAAGATGCACATTTATTTTTTGTAAATATTTTTATTCTTTTTCGTTCTTTTTTTCCGATCAAGAAGCTTCCAACATCATCATTTTTCATTTTCTTTAAAAACTAAGCCCTACTTATTTATTTTCCTTAATTTTTAGTACAATTTTGCATGTATTCCGATTTGGTTTTGTTCATTTTACACTTTGCTCATTTTTACACAGATATTTTTGAATCATCTGAATATAGACAGCGGACTAGAAAGTCGGCGTTTACAAACAGTCGAAATATTATTAATTTTTCATTAAAGTTTCCAACTCATGAACAATGTACATTTTTTTTTTGGTTTTAGGAAAGTTTCATTTGTCGCAGGTGTAATTAATGTGTCCGCTCTTTTTAAAGTGTCAAGTTAGTGTTTTTTTTTTCTTCAAATCATATCGAATTTTACGTTTGTTATACCACTATATCTCGTCAATAATCTGTCAAATGTTATATTCTGCTGTTTTAATCGTGCACTTGTCTTTTTGTTTTCTCATTTGTATTTTATTTATTTGTAGATGCGATAAGATATTGTTTTGTTTACCCTGTTTCATATATCGTTTTGTCGTTATTTGTTAGAACACAAATACGTTTGCAAATGGAAACTTATGAAAAAATGTAATGCAACAAATGTAACAAAAAGCCACTGATTCATTTTTCACTGCAATTTAATGCTCTTTTCCGAAATCGTGTCGATACATCAGGAATTTATCGATATTGTGATTAGAATCGCAACATTCACTACATTTACTGTCTTCATCGATTTGCGCTTAATTTAAATATCATTTAGATTTATTATTTTATTATTTACTCAAAATTTTTACAATTATGATCATGATTGCACCATCAATATCAATTTAACGCTAGCTGCCTATCAATATCAATATAATCGTTCAATAGTATTTACAATTTCGTGTCTAATGGCCGTTCTAATTTACAATTTTTCATGATTAATTTTAATTCACATATTTTCCACGCTCTCCACTAAAAATGTTTAATGCCAATTGCTCTCTCGTCACTTGGTTGCTCTGCATTTGCACGTTCTCGACGCCTTTCTTGCTCTGCGCATTTTTAGAGTACGGTTTATATAACACTACGTAATATTTAATTTAATTATTATCAAAGTCATCTAATTACACAATTATTACTTTCGATTGGTTGTTGTTGTTTTTTTTTACAGATTTGCCCATTCACTAAATTTAGATAAATTTTTACACGCGCCAAAAAACGTCCAAGGTTTTCGATTACACCAAATTTCTCTGCAATCGCTCACGCGTTATGATTTATTCGATAATTATAATTTTAATTTAATAATTAATGCCAGGGTTTGCGTTCCTCAATTTGTTTCAAATTTCGAAAATAAGTTTCAAACGAACGAATAGTTTATATATGTCTACACTTTACAAGTATTATATTCTCAAGAATGTACAATCCTCTCACAGCTCGCCTCATCATTCAATCCTTACTTACATCTCGCGACTTTGGGTTGTGTTTTTATTGTGTTGCTAATGCCCGTCGAAAACAATGCCAACAATCGAAATCCCCCTAAAATAAAACATAAAAAAGCACCAGAAAAGTAAAAAAAAAAACAGTAAAATAGGAACAGAAAGACAAAAAATGAACTCAATTAAAAAATGTGCGTTTAATTTAAATAATATAATGTGATTAAAATCTGCATTTACATAAATTATACAAATAAGAGGAACTTTAAAATCTTCCATCGTCAAAAAAAAAAACTATGTAATCAAAATCAATAAAATATACATCTAAAAATCTCGTCTAACGCCGCTATCATCGCATTCGTCCTATCAATTAATAATACTTAGTTTAGGAATGTCCGTTTGCACGTCACCTGCATTAATTAACCAGCACCATTAAACTAATAATCGCGATTTAGCTAACGAATCCGTACGTACATTAACCGGAAGAAACGAAAAATCGCAGTTTAACTTAAAAGGAACTCAAAGCCGACTTTGCTAATACGTGTGTGTGTGTGTGTGTGTGTGTTTGTGTGTATGCTGAAAATTAAGGTAAGAAACAGGACCCGCCCCGCGCGGACCGTTAATAACGTTCACAACTCCGCCCACCCCCACAGTATCGTCCACCCGATGTCGCCACGTTCGCCCCAGTCCGCATTCACACGCTACCACTAATCGCCCATCAAAAATATACAATCATGTCCCTCATGTCATCCTTCAAACTCAGAGAGCACTTAATCGCTAATGTATAATCATTGTAATCATAATTAACTAATTATTAACTGTGCACAGTAACTATTATCACATGATTGTTTATATTACTTACTATCCTTATCTATACTTTGTTTTTTTTTTTCTTTTTTTCTCTTGTTCTGTTATAAGTAATATGCCTAAGTAAATTCTATACAATACTAATCTGTATCATCTTTTATTCTTTAATTCTTTAATATTTTTTAAAATTTTATATATTACTATATCTCATTTATTCATCTGTTCTGCTGCAATTCGTTACCTTAATTTTTTTGCTCCATATTTAAATTCCAAATAAAGTTCAGCGTGTTTTCCATTTTTTTTATGTGTGATTTCTTAGTTTTCACGTCTGGAAGATTATATTTCTATTCAATAATCAATAGTTTCTATTAATTTATACCCTGCTTGTATTGTATTGTTATTTCTGCATGAATAAAGAAAAATCCAAACAAAAAACAAACCGAACAACAAACGTGCGTGATTTCAGTTTCACACCTGAAGATTACCACTCTTGCAAACATTGTCAGTTGATTCGACTTTTTACCGATTTTTAGACGTTTTTTGAGAGGGCATATTTTCGCGCGTGAAACTTCGCGCCAAATTTCATGTCACTTTCAAAACGGTGGCTAGATAAAATTCTTTGTACGATACTCGTTTTGTGTCTCCCTCCAAATACTTATAATCACTACATTCGTCGAGTGTGTCTTGTGTGTGTTTTGTGATTTGTTCGCGATTATAATATCGTTTAAATATTTCCGTATACAACAATTTCTATTCAATGATTATTTTGCTTTAATTTTACAACATGTGTTTCAGTGAATGTGTACCAAGTTTAAGACTTAAGTTTAATTTGTATACAAACACTTACTATACAATTATAATAATTTCATCTGTGTTTTTTTTGCGTAATCTCATCGCATAGCAAATCTTTGCAAAACACAATAATCTGCTCTACGAAATGAAATTGTCGGGAAAATCGAAAAACAACGCTTTGACGAAATCAAGAGTATGCTCGGTTTCGGTTCAGTCTATTATTTGTTGAATTTGTTGTAACGATCATGGTTTCGACGCGATTTCGTTACATTTGGTTTTGTAAACGAGTTAGTAAAAAAATCCTTGCTTATTGACCTGTTTGCTTGCTTGCTCGGAAAAACATCATCGTAGAAAAATATATAGAAACATACCGGTCTATTGTAGTTGTGTAATAAGTACATAAAATCTGTTTGAAGTAGTTTGTAATATCGCAGTTTGGTTTATTGTTTAATTGTGGCTATTGTGATTCGCTTCTTTTAAAATACGTATAAAAACTTCTTTCTCTGTTTGCGCTAAAAATAGAATTGCATCATATGTAGTAGTACTGCATGTATGTATGTAATGTGTAAACGAGAGCATCGGGTAAGTCCCCGAACTTGACCCCTCAGAAGGGGCGCACTCGCCGGCGTTTTTTTTTACATTTAATAGTCATTTTGTTTCCTGCTTCCATGTTGCATCAGTTGCTCTTCGCTAGTCTGCTAAGTAACAATAAAGTATAGGAGTATCTACCAATTGTACAGTAAGTTATAGTTTAATATAATAATAGTAGTCAATTGTTTATGTAGTAAAATGTAACCAGGAACTATTGTAGTAGTGTTGCTTTGTTTCATTTGGTTTGCTTGTTCGTTTTTGTGTGTGATTTATTTTGCTTTTGCGGTATGTGTTTCGCAGGCGGAAAAAAATATGATTCTTCGTCAGTTTCGCACTCGTCCGTTTTTTTACCACGATTGGCATATGATTTCGCTCGAGTGCTCGAGTCAGTCTTTTGGTGAGATTTCCAATATGCTTCTTCAAAAATCAAAAATCGAAACCAACAGCATTTGTTTAATATTTCAGTGATCATACTCGTACGTTAAGGTAATTTAAGAAGGAAGCACTTTTTAAAGTTCAACAAAACTATAAATACTAATATTGCCCCTAAATGTTTCCATTTTATGTCTGTCTTCGTCTTCAGTATCGCCCAACAGCTTTTTGGAATCAAATTTGCACACTCCCCACATGCCTACCACCCTCCTGCGTTTCCTCTACGATTTGGACGAATTTACACTTCCGCCACCCATATGCGGCCCACTTCACTAAATTTGGGTAACGCTCGCGGACACGAAGGCGATTTTTTACAGATTTAGATAATAGCAAAATGGGGCCCGTCTTCAATCCTGCCCGTTTTGCTGGACAAGTTCGCGGCGATCCTCACGCGACAGACCCGGCGGCAGAAACAAGTCCTGCGGCTCCTCTTTCAGACTGCGCTCGTTTTTATTGCAGTCCTCCAAATCGTTGCCGTTGCTGCCACTGCCGGCGCCACCCCGGTCTCCACCGAGCGATCCGCCTAGGTAGTGATCCCGGTTTTTTTCGCTCTGCGGCAGCAGGTGGATCATGCTCACCGGTATGGGGAAGCCGCCAGTGGCGAAGTCCGGGTAAAAATTGGGCGCGAAGGGATTGAATAGCGGATGTTGGCTGCCAGGCGGCACATGTTCGGCGGAGGAGGGTCGTCGGTCCTCGGGATCGTTCTTCACGTTGTTGTTGTTATTCGTGCCGGGACCACCGCCGGATGCCGACAGGTTCATCAGATCCATGCCACCGGGTCCACCGATGCAGTCTTTGCGGAGCTGCTCCAATTTTAATGATTTGCCGTACTTGCCACGTACGTACATCAGTAGCGAGTTGTAAGGAATGCCGAAGATTCGAGACGCTTGCGACGTAGTCATCTTCTTATTCCAGACATGCTGTAACGCTTCAGTGAGTTCTGCGTTTGTCCACGATCGTGGGGGTCCCCCTCGGGGTGCACTGTGTTGACCTTTCGGTCGACCCACTGTTGAAATGAAAAAGTCTTGTTTAGTCGTTTGTTGATTTTCCAAATTGGGCTAGACTTACTTTTCTTTTTGGTAAACATTTGCGCGTCTGGGGTGGTTCGAGGATCGGCTAACTCCAATAATGGATTACGACAACCGTCTAATCCGGGAGGGAACAACAAAGGCGAATCAAGGCCAAAAACTGAAGAAAATTTATAATTAGAATTTTACGACACATAGATATTTAATTCTGTTCCACACTACATCAGTACGTAGCAGCTGTTACGTTCTGTATTATACGCATAATTAGAATAATTCTGAATACGCGTAAGAAATAAATGGAGGTACTTACATTTGCTATGAGGTGGTGTCATGGTCAGTGCCGACACTGATGGCATGGGCGGGAACGGTAACGGTGAATGGCCGTCCATCTCATGCTTCATATTTAACATACTGGGCGGTAGCAAAGGCGGCGAGGGAGGGAATTCCTTATGGTGGTGCATGGACAGATCCAGCTCGGGACTACCACTCGGATCTGGCGTCAGTACAAGCTTGGCCCGTTCCTCTTCCTGTTGCTGGTGGTGCTGTTGAAGGGGTAGCAAGCTCTGCTGTATAAACTGCCCCTGGAATGTCATCTTGTTCTTCTTTTCGTCGAGCAGTCGATGATTCTCTTTGTCCTTGGTGGCGAAGCTCAACGCACCTCCGTGCAATGACTCCTTAGCAACCGGGTCCAGCTTTGGTCGCTTCAGAGAAAGATTTTCGACATGCGTCTGTGGAGGTGGTGGAATGTGCGGGGGTCGTTCTGGCGAAGCGGCCGTCTTAGCACACGTGGAAAGATCCTGCGGAGCCATCAACTCCCCGGAGCGGCGTCGAGGTCGTGCCTGTTTCCGCCGCGGTAGGGGTGATTCGGCACGCTCCTGCAGGGCGCCCAGCACCCAACCGGCCGTGCCCCCCGCCTCATGCGACGGCGTCGCGCTGAAATCGGCCGGTGATCCACTCGCGCTGCGCTCCTCATCGATATCGCGCGGCGGCGGCGACGTCGACGACGGCACATTCGTCATCTCTTCCTGATTGACCAACCCGCGCACTTGCAAACTCTCGGCGGCCTTGATAAGACTCTGGAGCTGCTCCTGCACGACGGAGATCTCGCCTTTGTACATAAAATCGACGATTGCCTGCACCTCCCACCCGCTGAAATCCTTCAAAACAATCACAGGATGTTTGCAGGGGTTTTCGGCAAATATGCGCTGGAAAAACGGCGAACAGGCCGACAGCACCACTTTGTGTGCACGCACCGAGCTTTCGGCGCACACCAGCGTTACGTCCACCAACGTCTCGGCCTGAAGGAGTGCGTCGAACGCTGAGAGGATGTGCGATTGATGGTTGTTCCATCGTAGAGAATAGTGTGACTGTGACATCTTCAGCAACTCGTTCACTTATTGTTTTTTGGGGGGCGGAAAATCTTCTTCACTTCTTCAATGTGGATGTCGTCTTCACTCGGATGTCGTAATTTTATGATTGTCTACATGAAGGGCTTGACATTATAACGCTGATTTCGATTCTTCAGAATCTGGAAACAAGGACGGGGATGTTAGTTTCCTGAGCATACTAGTGACTTTAACGATGGTACATATTTAGCGCACTATTTATGTACAGCGGGGAAATAACATATGACCGAATTGAAATAGCGAATTGAAACAAAGGTTTTCTTATAGAAAGACTCTTTTACTTACAAATTTATTGGAATGAATAATTACAATCGACCTGCCATACATGCCATGCACAGCATTTCAACGTGAATACATAATGAACGCGTCAAATGTGTGATTATTTTCATTCGTAGATCGTAGGTGGAATAATTCAACTCGCACAATTACATATAACGTTGCATAGAACTTTTAACATTCGAACCATATCATTATTGACGAGTATTTAGTTAGCCGTTCCATAATGTGGAATTAACATGTTATAATCATATATTACACGCCCCAATTTTAACATGCTGAGTGAAGTTATCAATACCTGGTTATAAATTCATTACGCGATGCGATGTATCGAAATTGTTTCCTCATTTTTTATTCAGCTCAGCGGGGACGAGAAAACTTCAAACGCGCTATATGACATTATTTGACATATTGACATTATTTTAATTTCTTGGAGATATCAATTCTGTGGCTGAACAAAAGAAAATATCGAGATTATTCTGATAGTACTTGGTTAGTAGTTAATGATGGCATAATGAAGTATTATTGCTGAGATGTTACGATGAAATTGTAAAAATTGAAATATATCACGCGCGATTGGGAAAGTTGGCGAAATTAGCGTGCCAGACCGTCGCCAACCCCCTGCTGGCATTGGTACACTAAAAGACGACGGTTTTACAACCGCCCTGCCTCGACGATAGCAGCAACAAGGTAAGAAACGCGCTTGTCAGTGGATTTCCCATGTCATAGCCGCCTTGGCGAGGAAGAACGGTTAATGACAGGACGGGGTGCCCGTCACGTTGGCGACCGTAAACACCTAGGTAGCCGTCGATTAACATATTTTCCGATTTTGTTGCGATGCGTGCGAGATCCGTGCGCGTACCTGAATTTACGACGTGTCGGCGGCATTAACATCACCGAGATCGCCGCCGCCACATCGACGCCAAAGATTTACCCTCTGTTGCCACGTAATAATTTGCCATTTTTACTTGGATGTTTCACAATTATAAAAGTGCATAATTCAGTAGGTTAATTCAGTTAACATAGAAATAATTATTAATAAAGTTTTACGAATAAATAATGAATAAAGTTTAACGTAACAATTCAATGAAAGCTTTGCAAAATTTAAAATTTCTTAACATTCATGCATGCATTACAATGATTTAAAAAATGATGCGACAACTAAATGTTTAGCATGAAGAAAATCGTTAATACTTCAAACGAAAACGTCCAATTAATGGAAAGTAATTTGTGTAAACTTCGAAATAAATCAACGACTTTTTTTTAAAGTACCGAAGGTGCAAACATTGTTTAGAACGGAAAATGTAAACGTGTAAAAAAATAAGAAAATGTGTATCATTATAAAAATGTATCAAAACGTCCATAAAGTAAAAAAAAAATTAAAGTTAAAAACTCACCCCTGATCTAGATGTAAAACTACATAAATTTCACCAAATTATCACTGTTACTATCACAATCCTATGTTTAATCCAGCGAAAGTTGTGAACTTTTATAAACCAAGTTTTCTTCAAATATCCCTGTTTCTTGAACGCACGACTGATGTTGATGGCACGAATGAACTGACTAGTATGATCTTGTAGCGCACCTAGCCGAATTTATCAAGACGACGGCGACGGTCAAGCATGACCATGCTGATGAGTGGCGGGTAGCTTCAGGGGGGTTGGTCTAATGTGCATGCACGCAGCTCGGTACGTGCGCGCGATTTGCCGTCGTGTTTACCGGGCTGAGAGCATAGGCACCGGGTACCACCGATTGCGGGTATTCCCGCAAACCGTCGGCACCACGCACGCAGCGGCACGTATCGCGACGGGCGCCCTTACAGGTAGCAAATAGCCCGTGCAAGCGACATGCATAATATCCTTCGATTCGGTAATGTTGTCGACACGTTCGCCACGATGTCGCGTATGCAGTGCAACAATGTGTCCCGCAAGTGCGACGGTGAAAATATTTGGGTATTACGTTGCGGTGCAGACGTGGCGCGCAATAAAACATCGTAAAATTTCGGACCCGAAATGTGAGAGTACAAACCCCAAACAAGGTGGTTTACGCTGGCTGTACCAAACCGAACGTGACTTCGCATGTGCATGTGGATACCTACGTACATTCAGCAATAATTGCATTCACTTATACTCCCTTCTAGATAGAGCATATGGTGGTTAAGATTTTTGGAAAAACCGTGCATTGCGTTACCGACACGAAACGAAAAACATTCAAAAGCTTGTTACAATCTTGTTTTCACATTGAAATTAAAGTTGAAATATGGTTTTAGCTCCTAAAATTGAAATTTTAAAAGAAATTAGTTTTAAAAGAAAGTTGTAAAATGTTTAAACTTGTTACTGCGGGTTTTTTTTAGAGTTTATGCGGTTTAAAAGATACTGATACAGAATATAGTCTTAAACAGTTGAAGGATAACCATAATATTGCTATGTTTTGCTTTTGGGACCATTTTCCTAAAGATTTCAGTGTGATTACTAAGAGTGTGTTTGTTATAATCAATGTTTTAATGAAATGTTTGCTGGTAACATGATTCCAAATTATAACAACTTTTCTGCGTTCTATCTTTGATTTCGTGCTCCTTTTTAAGGTCTTAAATTCTACAAATTCTAAACAATTATATTTGGATAATACCATCTTCAAACTTTAAATATTTATACATGGAGTGTTGAATGTCTGTTAGATTTTTCATCACAAGAATCATTCCCATACTACAATTTCTTTAAAATGATATTGAAAATGACCTACAGATTTGCGGTGCCTCCAACTAACGGATGTTTTCAGGTAGACACCGTATCATCTAGCAAAAGACCGAAAGCTCAAGTTATAATTATCCAATTTCAAAATCTTGTAAACCTAATCCTATTATACTGCTAGTAAAACCCATAATCTCCTTTAGAGCGACGTTCAAAGTGTCCAAACGTTTCTACTATCATTTTCGCAGAAAATGGCAATACAGATCATAATTCTTAGCTCAATTGAATTTTTTGCTGTTAGGGATTTTCGACGTTGGAATACATTAGATAGTTTAGTCATAACTGCGTGTTTGGTGTTTGTTTTGAAGTGCGATTTCAATGCGCTTATGTTCACCGCATGTTTCCACACGTTTTCCGAAAAGAACGCGATTTCGATTTTGAAATAAAAAACAAAATTTCTGACATTCGCTGACAATTGTTTTTTGCATGCATGACAGTCACAAACGCTTAGATATCTTTAACGGTATGAAACTACTCAAACTTTAAACAGAAAATTTGAAAGAGTAAAGAACTTTGTTAATGACTTGTTGTCAAACAAAAATGTGGTGGCAAAAGGACGTGTTGGAAACATGTGGTATCCGTGTTCAGTTGTCATCATGGTAAGTTTTCCTGAACAGTGTAAGTTTTGTTTAAATGTAAGGAGAGTAAAAATATGCAGTAAACTTACTTTTTTCAAATGAATATTTGAAATACGTGGCTTAGAAAATTTCCTAGTTTTGTGTTGCACAATTTTGTTGTCACACTTTTTTTAGAATGTTAACTCTTGCGAACTCAACAACGATGCGGTTTTACGGTAAGCACTCCTGGCGGGAAACAAGGATTCGAAACTGCAATTTTACGCGAGTGCGCACGTGTATGCCGAAAAAGCAATTTTGAAAGTCGCCCGCGATTGAAGGCCTTTAACTCATAGCACTTAAGTCACCACCACCACGTTCACCACTGGCGCGAAGAACGGCTATCCGAGAATGGCGCGAACGGCGGATGACATCCTCGCTGGCGGCGGCATCCTCAGGGGGTGGTCACGCGGCGCGAAAACCCACGGCGGTAAAAACGTGCGCGTTTAGGACAGCCTGCGTGCGTCCTGCTGCCTCTCTTCCTGAAGACGGGCACTTTCGCGCTTTTTTTGTTGAATGGGTTGGCACACTGTTGTGGGACGGGGGTTATTCGGGCGGCCGACACGTGCTAGCGCGCCGAAGAGCGGACTGCGAGTGTGTGTTTTGTCGGCGACGGCGGGCAGCGGCGGCGGCGGCGGCGTCGTGTTGCGCTCTCTCGGCTGCTGCTGCTGTTCTTGAGGCGGCGGCGTGCGGAGTCCGACTGGTTCGCATTCGCGTCGCGCCGCCGTTCACTGCTCGGCGGGGACGAATGTGCAGGCGTGTGCGTACGCGTGTGTGGGTATGTCGAGTAGCACAACGTTACTGTGTGCGTGTGCATGCGTGTCTGTGTGTGGTGCGCATTCAAAAATGAGCCTTTGGTCGGCGTGCACACGCGGATATATCTCCCCACGCCGTTAATGAATCCGATTAGACAAAGCTTCGCGAGCGAGCGAGACAGGCGCGCCACCGATGCATGCGCGCGCCCACAGTCGCCGCCGTTGCCGCCGCCGCTTGCCGCTTGTTTCTACCCCCTTCGCGCGCGCCGTGTGCAGTCGTTAGTTAGGCGTTTCGCGAGCGCACGTACGACGCGCGACTTGCGACGAGGACACGAGATGGGTGTAGAAATTAAGGGGGCGGCCTACATGAGTGCGCCGCATCTCTCGCATCTCCGCCGCCCGTCGTTGAGAAAGAAAGCGCAAGAATGTGCGCCGCGCCTTGTGTCGCTGGACGCCAACCACGGCCGACATCCACCTCGCACAACAACCACCTATGCGCATATATACATAATGTTCATCACCTTAGCCTAGTTGTAGTAAAAGTGAAGCTTCTCATATTGCTTTATTGGAATACGTTCCTTATTTTCGATGTTTCTTTTCAACAAAATTGCGTGCTATACGCATATATTTGTACATGTTGTGGTGCTGTTGTTCAAAACTGATTTTACATAAATTAGCTGTACCTAAAATAATAATTATTCGCCACCAAATAGATGTATATCATTTCTAAAAGGCAAAAGATGACAAATGTTATAGTTATAAGAGGAATATAAAAGTGTACAAAACAGTATATTGTACAACGAGCATGAAAAGCTGTTATTTACGAGTATATGTCAAAATAAAAATGAGTAGATTTTGTTTTCAGCAATCGGTGCGTCTACTGGTAAAAATTGCGTGAACCGCAATCGCGACGTATGCAAAGCACGCCAGCACATCAACAACGCTGTGAAGCTACTAGGAACACATTACCTACCTGGTGTGTACAGAACTTCGCCATCTGCACGCCAGCAGTACGGCTAGGAACATCCGTAGGATGTACATGCCATTACTTAATCCAAATCGATAATGAAATGAGCATATTATAACAACGGGAGTAGAAAAACTATATTATGCTTCGGTTTTCCAAGGTATTAAGACATATTATAGGACATTTCACTATTTCACTAAAATTACTATATTTTTAAAATTATTTGATTTTTTCATACACTCATTGTCAGAGTTAATATAAACGCGGTTGATATAAAATATATTAATACACATTAGTTGTTATTATATTCCTTGAAAGAGATAAAAGTTTCTTTAAGCATTATGATAGAAATTTCAAAGCAAGTTCCAGTTATTCTCTTTTTTCTTCTGTAAATATACGAACTTGAAGTTACCAATTATAAAATTTTCAAGAAATTACTGAATAAGTATCGTAGGGAAAAAGCTTTAGACTATGGTCAAGCAATCTTTTTTATCAAACGGCTAATATATTAAAACAAATTACCGGGTCTGACACAATGTAATATTTAACAAATGGGAGGGAGGGGGGTACCTTGGATTCTTATTAGCTCGCAGGACATTAGACTGAGTACAATTGAGAACCCAAAAAAGAAACAATATCATAAAACTAATTATCGTGACTAATTTTTAGCAACGATTGTAATAATATTGTAATAGTAATGATAATATACAAATTCAGCCCACCGGGGCAGCACAGTCGGTAGTGCTTCGGCTTACCACGCAGGCGGACGGGGTTCGGGTCCCCGGGGTGGACACCCATTATTCACAATTATTCACAGTTATAATTCACATTAATCCACACCTATAAAAACCATACATCAAGAAATCAACGATCGCAAAATGTGCACAACCCACAACATCCAATACGAAAATGATACAACAACATCACAATCATAATAATAACATGTAAAATGTAAATACATTTGAAACAATAAAATAAAATAATGTAAAATCCATGCTGAACGACCTGGCCATCGACCATACTGATGGCCAGGGTCACCAAAAATACAATTCTTTTTATCATACATTCAACACTTTCATACTTTCAAGGTGAGAAATCTATTTAATGGGGAACTGGGCAGTGCTCGATTATTCGACAAAGACATTCGTTTTAAGATTTTCTTTCTTTTCTTCTTCTTTGTTCTATTTTAATTACAATTAGCTCTATGATTTTTCATATCTTGTCTTAATAAATTTATTACTAATAAACTTACTAGTAATCAACGTGTTACCATTACGCCAACAAAATCCGAAGATGAAACCTGCAATACTGTGTGTATTGAATACTATAATATGCCGGCAAAACTTTGTTATTTGTCGCATTTTTGTAAAATTTTCAAGGAATATTTAAGTCAACATTAAAATTTGATAGCATGCATATTAATTCAATCAATTAATTAGCGAAAAACGCATTTTTACACACCATTTTTATATGTAAAAAGGCAAAATATTGTTTACTTATTTTTCAATTTGTGTTTATGCAAGTGTTCGAAGAATGTACTTTTGCTATAGACATATTATGTTATGTTTATTTATAGGTTCAGAATTTACACTATACAAAGTGGAAGAACTTCGTTATATTTATATACGTTAATACTAAATTGATATCAAAAGCACATTCCAGGATAACCCACTATCGAAAATTGTGTAGTGTTGTTGATTCGCCCCTGTACCGACATATAAATTACGTACAGCAAATTTGAATATTTCTGGCATTTGTAAATTTCGACAGATTCTTATATTTATATTCTTTACAGAAGAAGAGTTGCTTAATGTAACGGTTTTAATCTGAAATGGATATCATATTTACGTTGCAACATAACCCACGATCGAAAATTTTGTTAAGTTTCTCATTCGTCTCTATAGCGCTATGTAAAGTACGTAGTACAAATTTGAAAATTGCGGACATTTGTAAATGTCATCACATTATTGTATTTATACTCCTAATAGGAGAAGAGTTGCTGACTTTAATGACGTTAACCCCAACTTTGTATCACAATTTCGGCGATTTTCGGCCACTATCGAAATTTTTGTAAATGTGCTTACGTTTCTTCAGTCAGTTTCAGTATTATGCTGAAATTCAACTGTACGTGTTCGTTATCAAATGAAGAGATATCAATCTTTAGCATATATCAACAATACAACACAGGAGGTATGGTCAATGAGTACTGACCACAAAATCAGCGAAGTACAATGAATTATTCTTATTAATAGTTTTAGCCTCGATTATGAATCAAACAACAATATACAGCCCCTTCGGCATGAGATGACGAAGACAGCATCAATTCGATAGTTTTTACTCATGAGACGCGACAAAAGTGCTCACCATGATCACGTGAAATAAAAATGTTGAACCATTCGCAAGTTGCAGCGAAGCTGCTGAAGGTTTGTATTTTGTAATCTCGCCACAAGTGTTTGACGGCGTTTGATTTGCAGATCTACATTAACACCATGCATAACATTACCCAGACACGCGCGTACACTCATCCTGTAATTTGTATAAACTTTATGACCGTGCGTCGAATTTCATGTATCGCGGAACAATGTTTGCTACTGCTAAGCTTCAATTTCATTCAGTGCTTACAAGAAATATATA
>JAODAC010031715.1:0-14512 GCA_027575185.1 Mimaenictus wilsoni
GTTTACATTTTCAATTTGATTACATTTCTTCTTATTCTCAATTGTATTAATTATTGCCGGCCTTTTACAATTTTCCATAACTGTCTATAATTCAAAAATATGATTTTTCAATTTTAACGTTTTTCCTTTATATGAGATGGTACCCTCTAAATTTGCAATAATGTCTCTACCAATTATACCATCATGTTTAATATTTATTTCTTCCGAGACCACATGAAATTTCAAAACTAAACCTGTCTTTCCAACATTTACATTTAATTTATATTTTCCTAAAGTTTTCATTTCAACATTGGCTATTCCCACAAATTGTTCGTGTTTATTAATTCTATCAGAATCTGCTATAATATTCTCTTTAATTAAACTGATTTGTGTTCAGTATAAACATTAACCTTACCTGATCTTTAATCGTGTGCTCATTATTCGTTTTCATAAAAATTGTGTCATTAATATTATTTGTTTCGTTTCTCAATATTATTTTATTTTTATCGTTATTTTCTTCACTCTTATTAAATGGTTTCTGCTTATTTTTCAATATCACTTCAATTTTATTCATTAGATTCACAATCAAATTATTAGATTCACCTTCAATATTTAAAATTTCTTTAGAATTTTTATTTTCATTACATTTCTGATAATTTTCTATCTTTTCACCATTCCTCACAATTTGTCTGCTATCACTATTAAAACCTAAATTCCTCGAATTATTTCATTTCACATTATTATTATAACTTCCACCGTAATTTTCACAATAATTTATATTTTCAAATCTTTCCTTGTCATAAATTTTATAACAAGAGAAAAGGTACTCTTAACCATGATAATTAAATTTTCCTCCAACATAATCTTTATTCCGATAAGTTAACCTACAATTCCTTGCAATATGATTATTTCTACCACAAATTTTACATCGTCGATTATATGAGCATTATTCAACAAAATATTCTTTTCTGCAATTTAATTTAACTCACTCTTCTACAATCACATTTAAACTTTCTGTATCAAATCTTAATAATGCTGTCTGTATTCTTTCATTTGTAATCCTCTTTTGAAATTACTTATAGATATTTGTTCAATCATTACATTATCTCCATTATTAATTTTAAAAATTTGATATTTCAATTCTTTCATTCTATTTCCAAAACTTTCAATATTTTCATTAATTTCTTGTCTACAATTCATTAATTCATTCAATAAAACTGGCACTGATTTTTCATGTCTTCTAAACTTCTGTACTAAAATATGTTCTAATTCTTCCCATGTTTTAAAATTATTTATTTTAACTTTGTCTAACGCATCTCCTGTAATTTTGAATCCTACTATAAAATCAATAAAATTATTTCCCCTATATTCTGGTAATATGTTTATGGCACATCTGCATTGATTTAAAAATGTGTCTAACTTATTTCAAAAGCTTCAATGTATTCTAATAAATCCCTTTAAATGCGTTGGCCATCATTATTTTGTGTTTTAAATTTTTATTTCTCATTAATCAATTTCAAAATTCTAATATTTACTCGCGACTGGCAAAATTTAATTGACAAAATGTTTAGGCAATATGAAACACTTACTTTGAGATGTCTTCTTCCGCGATGTTTAACAATCCTCTTCTCCTCGGAATTTTCCTTCAGGCGGCGTTTTCTTCCGGGGAACAAGTCCTCGAAATCTTCTTCCAGGCGGCGTCTTCTTCCACGGCATTTATGTTATCCAGAAATCTTCCTCCAGGGGCGTTGAACCAGGTGGCGTCTGCTTCCAGGGATAAATCGTTGAAATCTTCATCCAGGCGTTGTCCTCCTGTGGCATCCCTTCCAGGAATATGGCTTTACCGCTGTCACCAATTAATATTGTGGTGCCAACGTTATCGAGAATCAGAGTCTTTTACTTGATGTGGAATGTTGCTTCGTGAAACACTTGGCAACACGACGAAGAATTGGGGTACTTAACGTGCGAGTTAATTTCGAATTACAAATTCGGGCCCAACCTAAGTCTACCAAGTTATGACCAAGACTTGCTTCCACCAAGTTATGATTAAGACTTGCATCCTTCAAGTTCTGTTCAAGACTGAACATACCCCTTCAAAAACCAAAACAAGCTTACAACCTTCCCACCGCACACAAATCCACACATGGGGATGGGAAGACGAACCACCACTCGCGTGCATCCGGTATCGATACACCAACCTGAAAAGCCCTATCCCGTGCACAAAAAAATCATTATGGGAGACAGCCAAGTCAAACACACTTTCTCGAAAGCAAAGACCCATCCAAACACCACCATGATGCCATCAAACTCCTGACTTCCCGCCCCAATACTGAACACACAAAAACAGATATCTACTGAAAGCAAAAACCACAAAAAAATAACAACCACCCCCAACTTAGCCGCAAAAACTCCAAACACACGAATACAACAAACGTTGAATGTTTTTTTTTTTCACACGACAACCAAAACTCCAAATCACTCGCATCACAAACTCACAACAAATATGAAAAACAATAACAACAAATTAATGATTTCGGAATAACTAACAATAAGTCATTTGTGTTTGTTACTCAAAAATAGGTTTTATTTTTGATTACGAATCCGCAAGCCCGCCGTGCAACTGCACCTAGACTTAATTCCGGGTTGTTTATTGCTTTTATCACTTCTTGTATTCTTGGATCTGCACTTTGTAAGGTTACGATGGATTTAAGATCAAGAATGTATTTTGGTAAATCATTGGCTTGAATTTCATCTGTGTTGTCAGTAATTTTCACAGGATTGCGTGATAAGGCTTCAGCCGAGTTTAATTTGCCTCTTCTATATTCAATGGTGTAATCAAATTCTGCTAGTTTAATTGCCCAACGAGTTAGGCGACTTGTAGGATTTTTGACATTTTTCAAATAACATATTGCTGCGTGATCAGTGAAAATTTTAACAGGTCTGCCGTAAATCAAGTGTATTAAATAATTTAGGCTCCAAACTACAGCTAAAGCTTCTAATTCAGAAATACCGTAGTTTTTTTTTCTGCTTTAGTAAGTGAGCGAGACACCTACGCTATAGAATGCGGTATGCCTGACTCATTTGGTTGAAGTAATATGGCGCCAAGGCCAATGTGTGACGCATCTGCATGTAGTAAGGTTGGTGCACTAGTTAAAGCGCGTTTTAAATTATTGAATGAATTTTGCAAACTCTCATTCCATTTAAATCTGAAATGTTTTTTTGTTGCGTCATATATAAGTCTGGCGATGGTTGAACATTTTTGAATAAGAATCATCTAATTGTATAATAATTAAGTTTCACAATATATAATTTATATGTTTGATATTTTGAAAGTATTCATCCAGAGTACATATTATTTTTTGCAAATCATTTCTAATTCTTAATCTAAAAGGTGGGAAATGAAAATAGCCTAGTAATTGTGGTTCAAATTTACGTACGGGTGTAATAACGCATTTTCTTGATAGATCAAACTGAGAAGAAGTATAGTATTTCGGTGTTGAAAATACGTTTGGAAAAAACGAACAAAGACGTTCACCCACTGACTGCATATTATAATGTTATTTTTATTTTGATTTAAATTAGATTTAAAATGTGCGCTCTGAAACATGGTGGTTCTAGTGTGTTTTGCTGAATTTTTAGTATTGTTGAGTTCTTTTTTTAAATCTATTTGATTTTCTGTGCATCTTTTCGAATTTTTAAATCTATTTGATTTTCTGTGCATCTTTTCGAATTTGTCAAACTTTCATTAAAATCAACGTATGTTTCAGATGTTAATAAATTTGTTCTTATGTCAAAATAACGAGTACTCTGAACAATGAGTTATACTTCCACACTTTTTGTTAAAAGTACAATTTTAAAGACAATACCTTAGTTTATAAATTATGGTAAATATAACTTCATGGTCCTTCTGTTAAATAAAATGCAAAAATTAAAAATTGAATTAGACAAAATTTATTGCTTACTAATAAAATTAAAAGCACAAGTTAAAGGCAATTTCAAGTTTAAAGTTGTAATTTAGAAAGAATTATATCAAATTTGATTCAAGTCGAAAAATATTATAAGTTTATGTTAAATTTTGTTTGAGTTCGTACCTTGCAACGAATTTAATAAATCTGAAAATTACAAGGTCTAGGAAAAAAGTTAAAGTCCGTCAGAAATAGAATTTTGGCAATTGTGAATGAAGTTAAAAATCTTACGCTCACAGTTAAAGTTCAAAAATTAAGTTGACTTACAAATTAATTACAAATTATTGTTAGAATAATTTCAATTGAGCTCACCGTTGGACTTACAATTAGCGAAATTATTTAGCCAGTGTGCAAGGCCTACCAGAATTAAAATGAAAAATTCTTGTTGGATATAATAGAATTTCTTGTGAGGTAAATATTGGACCCTATTATTTTAACAATTTTTCAACATCTTCTTATCATTCAAATTATATATGCAATTTCATTAAATTTGTTAATTAATATTTAAAATATCTGATTTCAGTACACCGAAAATTTGATATAATGGTTTGAACTCTATCAGCATGATTTTCCATAACAGGATCAAATTTTGCAACTCAGCTCAACTAATTTCAAAAAATTGGCGTTGTTTCTTTCATATAATCTATCAGATGATCCCACAAAGGCTATATTTTGGCTAGCAAGGAATTTTATAATTTCTATAATGCGGTCTAAAACACATGCTTTGAGTGTAATAATTAGTTTTGTTTTCTAAGCTTCTATCTAGGTCTTTACATTGTAAAAAAAATCTCATATGAGTTAGGCTAGACTCATTTTTATGCCAAGTTGTACTAAAATTTCTACAATTGTACTAACCTTCTATAAGACTACTAGATTCATTAGATGCGAAAAATTTGCAACAAAAACAAAAAATACGATTCATTTTTTTCGAAATAAATAAGCCATATTCTAGGCACCAACTCCCCATTTGCTATGTTACTATTATAATATGTATTGTTAAATTTGCGACCGTGTGTATCTTTGGGATAAATATATACTTTTTTTTGAACAGGACTAGTTTCAACTAAATCAACTAGCAGTTTCTCGTCAATAATGCCCCTTTCAGCTGGGTCTTCCAAATTTATAAATACTACCGTTTCCTTACTTTCATCGACAACTACATTTAAATGTAACTATTGAGTTTCATTTAAATCATGCCGTTCTGAATGCTCTTTAGAAAAACTCGTTGATGAACACAGTTCGATATAACATATTTCTTCTAAATCAACTTCACTACAACCTGTGGATTTCTAAGTTTTTTAATACAGTTGCTAAGAGAACCTGCTTGTTTTTTTAATATTTGCGTCTTTCGCAACTTTACGCTTACGGAATTTCTCACCAGATAATTTCTTTTTTTCTTCCATGTTAATTTCAACACACACAAAAATTAAATAAGTAGATGCACACAATAAATATTGAAATTAAATAATTATTTAAAATTTATTAATATAATTCATGCACATGCATTGTATTAAACAAAAAATAATAAGCGAATATAAAATGCATCCCATCTGAATTAAGCACCAAACTTTAGAAGTAGGATATCTTAAATTAATTTGGTAGTTTTTTCCACAAAAGGCACTAAAAGTAAATTTGTAAAAAAGTTTATGCAGAATAATAATTAACTATTGAGCACAGTTATACACCGATTAACGCAGTAGTTGCCAACTTTTTGTACTGGCGCCCCGGTTAAAAAAAAAAGGATGCGCCCCCCTTTAACAAAATTAATGCGACGATTGAGCTGGTTTTTTAGCACAAATTTTCTCAGTTCCTTAATTACACGAAATCGATATTTAGTGTTTGATTCATTTTTTTGACACAAATTCGTTTCTGGTTTGTATTCGAAATAGATATTTTGGAAACAGCTGCATGCCCCCTTGCAACGCCCCACAGGTTAGAATCCACGGGGTTAACGCCTTATCCTGAGTTGTTCTTGTAATGTGACTGAGAAGGATGGTGAGCGATCCTCAGCGAATTATGCGCGTAGGTTGTCCGCGCAGCGCCGGAAGGATTGCCAGACGCCGTGAGAGTAAAGCCGTTAGATCCTTCGTAGAGTCAAGTAGTTACACGGTTATACATATACTTTCGTCTGGTCACTTGTACATATTTAATATACTACTTAATTATCCTAGACCTCGTTTTATCTTAACAGGTTATGGGCCCAGGAATCGCGTATGTAAGTTGAATATTAGCGTATGTATGTAAAACGCGAAGTGATAAATTTGTGCGCGACAAACGTGTTAGTTTTGAACTGATAAGGACCGCGTGGTGCGTGTGTGGCGGATAAGTCAAGATGGCTGCCAACACCATGTTTAGAATCGAATTGTTGAATAAGGACAATTACGATACGTGGTCGGCTCAAATGAAAGCCTTGCTCGTCAGATATGATGTGTTCGATTTCGTCAACGGTGAAATGAAGATGCCTACCGCTAACGAAACTGCTGAAGAGAAGAAAGCCCTTGCGTCATGGATCAAGAAGGACACCGTGACAAAGGCGGACATCATATTGTCGGTGAGCCCTAGCAAGTTAAAACTGGTAAAAGGGTGCACAACTGCAAAGGATGTCTGGGACAAGTTAGAGCGAACGTTCCAGTCCAAGGGGCCGGCACGGAAGGCAACATTATTGAAAAACTTGACGCAGCGAATTCTCGAAGATGGAGGTAATGTGAGAGAACATTTGAATTTGATATCTGATGGCGTAGATAAGTTGAGCAATATAGAAATGCATATTCACAATGATTTATTGTCGATACTAATATTGCATAGTTTGCCAAAGGCATTCGATAGCTTTCGGTGTGATATTGAATCTCGCGACGAATTACCTGACCCTGAAACTTTGCGAATTAAGATTATGGAAGAGCAGATTCGCGAAGCAACCGCGAAATCAATCGTATAGTAAACGTGATATCGGACGCGAATTTAAATACAGATATTTTAAATGCCGTGAAGATGGACACATGGCAAGAGATTGTCCAAGACAACGCGAACGAACGAATACATGTTATCGTGTTGAAAGTAAACAAACAATCGGGTGGTGTTTGTACCGTGGTGCCACGCCGCACATTTGTAATGATTCGGCGTATTTCACGAACTATGAAAGACATGATAGTGACTTAAATCTAGCTGATGATAACATATTAAAATGATCAGTACGGTGAAGATGCAAACGGATGATTGTAACATTACACTAAAGGACGTACTCCATTCAAGCGCGATTAGAACAACGGGCATATTTTCTCGCGTAATAAAGCTGTAATAACGAAAGACAATAAAGTTTCGGTTACGGCGAAGAGAATTGGAAATCTTTACGTTATGCGTGATAATAAGCCTATCGACATCGCGAATAATGTAAACTCACGGGGAACATTTCGTCAGTACCATCGTTTAATGGGACATTTGAATCTAGGAACATTAAGATACGCATTATCGAAGAAATCTATAGTTACAACTGATGTGAAATCTAAAATTTTTGAGTGCGATATATACAAACAAGCGAAGATGACTCGAACACCTTTCCCAAAGAAGACAACGAGGTCCACAGAGGTTCACGAAATCATTCATTCCGACGTTTGCGGTCCAATGCGTACTCAATCTATTGGCAAGGCAAGATACTTTGTTACGTTCACAGATTATGCTACCAGGTGGACATGTGTGGAAATCCTACACACGAAGGTTCAAGTCATGAAGAAGTTCAAGGATTTTGTGAATCGGGTCGAAAATAAGTTTGGCAAGAAGGTCCAATGTCTCCAGTCTGATAATAGTACGGAGTACGTGAATGCCAAATTTCATGATTTTCTCAAGAAAAGAGGGATAACGAGAAGGCTCTCGATTGTTCGTAATCCAGAGCAGAAAGGCGTGTCTGAGCGAAAAACCGGACGTTATTGGATATATCAAGATGTTTGTTGATTCAGGCCGGGCTCCCTCCATGCTTTTGGGCCGAAGCTATTGATATGGCCTGTTGGATAAGGAACGGATGCCCTTCCAGAAGTCTCGAAGGAAGAACTTCTTTGGAGAAGTGGAGCGGTAAGATTCCTGTGGTGAATGAATTTCATGAGTTTGGTTCGGAAGTCTACTGCCTGAATCGTGATTCAAGGCGTGGCAAGCTTGATATTCGCGGAAAACCGGGTGTTTTTCAAGGTTACTCAAAATCGAAGAAAGGGTACCGTATATGGTTGTCTGAAGAAAAGCGACTGGAAATTTCCCGTGATGTCAACTTCCTAATGTATACTGAACCAGTTCACATTGATGTCGTCAGCCCTGATAATCCGCTACCCGTGGAAGATGTCGAAGAATCGAATTCGGAAGAGTATTCCGTCGAGGATGTTCCTGAAGCCAAGGAAGTTCTGAAGGTCCCTGTACGGAGAGGTAGAGGACGTCCCATATTTGTAAGAAGCGGGCAACCTGGTCGACCTCGAAAAGTACACCACCTAATGAACAAACCAAAAGTTTTGCCGTCAAATGGTGAGAAAATGTAACTAATGGCTCATGTTGTCTTGCAAAAATCCCTGTTGATGATACTGTATCGGGACCTGATGTCGAGGAATGGTTTGATGCAATGGTTACGGAAGTTACCTCAATGCTGTCGAAGCAGGTGTAGACCATTTGCAAGAGGCCAAAGGATGAAGCCAGATGGTTCGATTGAGCGACGTAAAGCCCGTTTAGTCGCACAAGAATTTTCACAGAAACCAGGTATACTTTTTAATGAAACTGTTCGCGCCAAGCACGCTGCTAGGGACATTTTACCCCTTGATACGTAGGGTTGGCAGCGCTTATTGCCAAACTGCGCATGCGTTCGGCCGACTAACCACTGCCCCATTAAGTTAGCACCTTTGGCGCTTCTTGCGCTTTGAAATGTGTGAAATAAATCAGTTATTGTCCAGCATTACCAAGAGTAAGTCCTTTTACACTATTATTCCTACGCGTCTGTGCCGTATTCTTCGTGTGTATTTCTTATTTGTGTTGCTTACTCTGCTGGGCATATCAAACCTTCTTAAATGTAGCTCCGCGAACTTACAACTCGCGGGGACATAATTTTCATAAAGTCGCTCTCGCGCCCTAACATGGTCCTTCAAACCGGATCATTACAGGGTCCATTATTTAACAGAATTGTGATCAGATATCGCGTCATTTGATCGCCTTAGCGATGTGGACGGCTAAGTCACGTTAAATTTGTGATTCATCGTCGCGATCGTTCGTACCCGGCATTTCCAAGATGTCCACCGCCATCGTCAAGAAGCTTCACCGACGACTGGAGAATTTGGAGGCAGACTACGACAAGCTGCCCAGGTACTCAAGAAGATGAGTTCCCCGCCATCTGATGTGCAGCTGGCATTATTACAGAAACTCGTAAAGTGCCTGGCAAACGCCGAAACTGTACATGCCGACACGCTCGATGAATTGATCGACAAGGAAGAACAGGTCAGTAACAAATCAAAAGAATTTCGTTACAACTGCATGTGCGCGTTGGCCGATGCAGAAGCCATTTTGGAGAGACAACGCCAACCAGTTTCAAATCAAGCAACTTCGGAAGTTGCAGTCAGAAATGAGATGCGCATGCCTGAGATTGCATTGCGACGCTTCAATGGAAGCTTTGACGATTGGAAGAGGTTTAAAGCTTGCTTCCAGGGTAAGGTGACGGAAAACCCTGCCTTATCAAATTTTGATCGGTTTCACTACCTAGAGTCAGTTCTGGAAGGAGATGCTCTTGCATGTATCGCCAGCATCCAGTTTTGCGAAAGCGCATTTGAACTGGTTTGGGCGCAACTCAGAAAGCGCTAAGAGAATGAGCGCCTAATCACTAGAAAACATATGCGGAACATCATTCTTGCACCGGAAGTACGTCGCGGAGACGCCATTGCACTTCGGAAAATGTTAGATAGCATAAATGCAAAGCTGGCTAGTTTAACGACCATAAACGCTACACGGTCGTGGGATACTTGGCTCGTAGAGGCCATAGCAATTAAACTCGACAGTAGACTTAGAGAAGAATGGGAAAACCTCTTCTACAATCAGCAGCCTATGTATGCCTATTTAAATGCCTTTCTAGAAAGGAAATGCGCGTAGGCCGAAACTCTGCACGATGAGAGTAAGCAGGTAGTCCACTCGGATGAGCGGCATGGCCGCCCAAGAGTGATAGCGGTCAACCAAGCCAGCACATCGCAGGCTGCTGGATTTTCCCCAACATCTGGTTCACAGCCGGGGCAAGACCAGGTAAAGTGCCGACTTTGCCACGGAGGTCATTTTATCGCCAAATGTCCCGAGTTTTTGAACGTCGAAGAAGGTCAACGCCATGCAATCGTGACCAACAACAAGCTATGTATAAAATGCCTGCGTCGAGGACATAGGGCAAATAAATGTAATAGCAGGGGATGCAACCGCTGCGGAGGATCATTACTTGCTTCATCGCGACCGGCCTCCAGTTAGCAACACACCACCCCCAGCGGGCGTGACAAATGTGGCCGTCCACAATGTGTCATCGGGTAGTCCTGATGGCTTTCTGTCTAATGGTTCCACCAAGAATTTGGCAACTGAAGAGTGTGTTAAGCGCTTGGGTATAACCACGCGCAGGCATCGCACAGAATTGACACCTGCGACGGGCCAGATGGCATGTTCTAAGCGCACTGCAGATTTATCTATAAAATCAATTCGTGGTGACTACTGCCGGCAATAAATGTGTTGGTGCTCCCAACAATAACAACAGCTACACCAAGTATTCGTCTTGATACTATAAGGAAAATGTTGCCAGCGGGGCTTGAGCTGGCCGATCCGAATTTTGATATGCCGGCACCCATTGACGTGCTAATTGGAAATGGCATTTATCCGCATTTGCAATGCAGTGAGTGCAAGACTATAGGAAACGTCTGCATTACGAAGACAGTTTTTGGTTGGATCGTCGGTGGCGAAATACCTAATCACGCATCTTTATCAACAAACCCCGCATAAATTAATCTCATTTCTTTGGGCAAGGTAGTGAGTAAATTTTGGGAAATGGAATCGTACTCCTCTCCTTCAACTACAAGGCAAGAAATGTTGTGTGTGAAGAGCATTTCTTAGAAAATTCTGTTCGTCTGCCCTGCGGTCGGTTTCAAGTCTCACTGCCGTTTAAGGAATCCTCGTCCACATTGGGTAACTCCTGCAACTTTGCACGATATGCATTCTTGTTCTTGGAACGGCGGTTACAGAGACGGCCCGATATTTACGAAAAATATCGCAATTTCATCAAAGAATACCAAAAATTAGGACATATGATCCAGTTAGAAGGAGATCCATCTGGTGGATATTTTCTGCCACACCAATGCATAATGAAGGAGTCCAGTCCCACTACGAAGTTACGTGTGGTGTTCAACGTGAGTGACAATGGTGTGTTACTAAATGATTTATTAATGGTGGGTCCTAGGCAACAGGGGGATTTGTTTCGGATCATGCTGAGATTCCGACAACACCAATATGTATTTAGTGCCTACATATCTAAGATATATCGACAAGTTATGATTAAACCTACAGATCGCAAATTCCAACGGATCTGGTGGAGGAGTTCTCCAAGTGAAGCGTTACAGGCTTATGAACTTACCACAGTTACGTATGGTACTTCTGCAGCATCTTATTTGGCAATCAAGGCGCTACGGGAAACCGGTGCAGACGCCCTAGAGTCCCATCCAATCGCTGCAAATTGATGCATGGAAGATTTTTACGTTGATGATTTGTTAACTGGCGCTGAGAGTCCTGAAGAATTGCGGGTTCTACGCAATGACATCATCCGCCTCCTCAAGAAAGGTGGATTCTAATTAAATAAGTGGGCCACGAATTATCCTCCTATACTGGAAGGGTTACCGAATCGTCAAACAGGTTTGGTTATACTTGATTCAGATAGTTCCGTGTCTGCGTTAGGCACTATTTGGCGACCCCGAGACGATATAATTACGTACCAGGCACCAATTAAAATCTCGCAAGCGGTGACGAAACGTGCGCTACTGAGTGAGTTATGCAAGATCTACGATCCATTAGACCTCATTGGGCCCATCTTAATTGTGGCCAAGATCCTTATTCAAGATCTATGGAAATGTCAAGTGGGTTGGGATGACCCACTTCCGGCGAATTATCAGCAACGATGGATCGACTACGCCACATCACTGTGAGATTTGGGTTCCATACACTACGAGGAAGGTCATCCCCACAGCATTTGCTCATCTTGAACTACACGGTTTTGCTGACGCAAGTGAGTGTGCCTACGGTGCGGCGATTTACGCGGTCACAGTGCGCGATGGTATCCGCGTGTGTAGTGAGCTCTTGTGTGCGAAATCGCGTGAGTCACCTGTAAAGACGATGAGCATTCCGCGCCTGGAATTAGCTGCTGCTCTATTGCTTCCTGAATTAATGGACGTGGTGAGTAAATCCTTGCGAGCATTTGTGTGCGATAAACATTATAACAATGACTCGAGTATATTTCTTACGAGGATTAAGGCAGAATCGTGTAATTTAAAAACTTATGTGACCAATCGGGTTGGTGAAATCCAACGTCTCACTAATGCTGTCTCGTGGTCGCACATCGCAACCGCAGATAACCCTGCAGACATTATTAGTCGTGGTACTACTGTAGCGGAGCTAAAGGGGTCTTCCTTGTGGTGGCACGGGCCCTCATCTTTGTTGTGTAATGAATTAGCTCGCGAGTGTCCCCTTGTTCATCCGGTGCCGGAATCAAAATGTACTCTGTTCAATAACACCACTGTGGTGCCAAAGCATTGGTCATCCTTAACAAAGACTTTGCGCGTGTACGCTTATGTATTCAGATTTGTAAAACGACTCCAAGGACAGCCCATTTCCTCTGGGCCAATTACATTAAATGAGCTTCGTCACGTTCGCATTCGATTGCTTCGCTGGGTGCAAGTATTTTCGTTTGGTAATGACCTGATGCAACCTCAAGAACGAGGTCGTGTTAAATCCGCGAATTTGAAGCAATTAGATCCATTCGTAACCGAAGACGGGTTTCTACGTGTTGGTGGTCGCCTCGCGAATGCCAACTTGCAATTTGATACATGCCATCCAATCATTCTTCCGCGGAATTCCCCGATCACTCGTTTTATCATCGAGCATGAGCATCGAATTGGATTACATGTTGGTGCTTAGTCAGAAGCTCAATCCGCGCTGTTATCAGGAGATGCATTCCTTGTCGGCGTGCAAAACCTGAACCCCTTGCTCTTGTCATGGGGAACTTGCCCGAGAGTCGCGTGACTGCTGCGCGGCCCTTTTTACACACCGGTGTTGATTACGCTGGACCCGTGATCGTGAAGGACGGAGGACGACGGTCCAAGCGGATCACCAAGGCATATATTTGCATTTTTGTATGTATGGCAACAAAGGCCGTGCACTTAGAGCTGGTATCTAAGCTTACGGCAGATGCCTTCATCGCAACGCTCAGCCGCTTCATCTCACGACGTGGCATATGCGCCAAATTGTTTAGCGACAATGGACGCAACTTCTTAGGCGCTTGAAATTATCTCCGAGATTTGGGTCGTTTCCTGCAGGATCAAGCGAGTTCCCAGGAGCTGGAGAGTCGCTTAACGCAGCGGGATATCACTTGGACCTTCATTCCCCCTCGCGCTCCGCATTTCGGCGGCTTATTGAAAGCTAGGGTTAAATCTATCGAACATCACCTACGTCGAGTAGCCGGTAATGCGACACTTACATTTGAGGAGCTGATTACCTTGCTCTCTCAAGTAGAGGCTGTGTTAAATTCGCGTCCTCTTACGCCATTGTCAGAGGATCATGCTGACTGTAATGCCTTGACTCCGGGCCATTTGATAATTGGAGAATCCATGACCGCCATACCCGAGATGGACTTCAACTATACGCCCGAATCTCGATTGTCCCGTTGGCAGTTAATACAGAAGCTGCGCCAAGACGTGTGGTGACGTTGGCACAAGGAGTACCTCCTCGAACTTCAGCGTCGGACAAAGTGGTTACGCCGGGGCGCATCTTTAAAGCCTGGTGAATTGGTCATCGTTCGCGAAGACAACACACCGCCACTCCAGTGGAAATTGGTACGTGTCGATAAGTTATAAACTGGCAGTGATGGTGTTGTGCGCGTAGCCGATGTGAAAACTACGTCTGGTGTCATTCAGAGACCGTTAGTAAAACTGTGTCCCTTGTTTCCAATCACTAGTTAATTATGTTTATATGTTTTCTCGCTGATTGTATCTTTTATGTTTGTTTGTTGTCTTATTCTTGATGTTTCTTCCTTGCAATGTATGTTCTCTTCGTTTTATTAAGCCATGCATAGTATGTTCTTGTTATTTTGCATATTTCCTTTTGTTTATTGAACGGGTCGTTCAATGGGGGGCGGTATGTTCGCGCCAAGCACGCTGCTAGGGACAATTTGCCCCTTGATACGTAGGATTGGCAGCGCTTATTGCCAAGCTGCGCATGCGTCCGGCCGACTAACCGCTGCCCCCTTACGTTAGCACCTTTGGCGCTTCTTGCGCTTTGAAATGTGTGAAATAAATCAGTTCTTGTCCAGCATTACCAAGAGTAAG
>JAODAC010031726.1:0-14510 GCA_027575185.1 Mimaenictus wilsoni
AAATATCTTTAGCCAATGCGTAACTGAAATAACCTTCAACAGTCATATGGTATTTGATATTAGCAAAATAAAATTTGTTTCGAAGCGTCAGTGAAACGTCAAAATAATGTCCCTCAAAATTCTTTGTCAAAATTATCCACCAGTCCTTAGCGATTCTCTCAGTACCGATACGCGCCGCCGTCCCCACGCTCGCGCCACCCCCGCATTCGCATTGCATACACAACGCGTTGCCCGCCAATGACTATGAATTGAGCACGCGCGCTTAATTCCACGAAGTTTAGATAATGCGATGCCGTCTCCAGTCAACAGCATTCATCAGGCGCACCAGTCCCACCAATCACATCCGGTCGTGGAAAACCCCAAGGATCGCAAGACCGTCCTCGAGAGCCATGGTTACTTCCTAGGCAAGACGATCGGCTCTGGCTCGTACGCCACCGTCCGGGTATAAAACGCTAAAACAGCCGCAGCACGAAGCGCGTAATTAAACGCACGCGCTGTGCGCAGTCCACGCTGAGTTCAAAGTTAAGATCTGCTTCTATTTTATGCACTTTAAGATGGCGCACAGCGAACTCCACGGTGGCAACGTGGCCATTAAGATCGTCAGCAAGTACACGGCGCCGGAGGACTATCTCAAGAAGTTTCTTCCACGCGAAATCGAAGTCGTCAAGGGATTGAAGCATTCGAATCTGATACGATTTCTGCAAGCTATTGAGACCACACATAGGTAATTGAAATATTTGTGTACCCATATATTGTGTTACATACTTTCAAATTTTCAGATGTTTTCAAATACATCTACCAAGCAAAACAGAATATAGCTATTTATATTACGTAAAATCAATCATATTAAATTGTATGAATAAAATTTCGATATGTAATCGAATTGTTGATTATACGCATTAAATTGATTGATTTTCGATTTCTTATGTATTTCCCTGGGCAATTACAGAAACGATTGGCAAAGATTTTTACTTTACTGTTTACAGAGTTTATATTGTGATGGAATTTGCGGAGAATGGAAGTTTATTGGACATCATTCGAAAGGAATCTTATATTCCCGAAGGAAAGGCGAGACGCTGGTTTCGTCAATTGGTTGAAGCGATTGAATATTGTCATGATCGTGGTGTCGTTCATAGGTAACCATATTTTTGATTAGCCCCTACAAGTACGAGAGGAACGTAAACGTATCGTAATTATACAAAATATATTATTGTTTAAACAAAATTCATCAAATCACGTACAAGCATTTTCAAAAAAATAATAGTAGAAAAGGAACAGTATATCAACAACATGATAGAAAGCAATATGTTTCTAATGTGATATCTAATTAATTACATTAACAAGTTTGTAATTTGAAATTGTGATTCATTGTATATATTATTGCAACTGGACATATTTCATAATAACCCGTTAACGAAATATACAGGGACATCAAATGCGAAAACCTTCTCATGGATGGTAATATGAACATCAAAGTGTCGGATTTTGGCTTTGCACGGTCGTACATCAAGCAGCAGAACGGCCATCAAGTGCTCAGCGAGACCTTCTGCGGTAGCTATGCGTATGCATCACCAGAGATTCTGCGCGGCATTCCGTACCAACCCCAATACTCGGATATCTGGTCCATGGGTGTTGTTCTCTACGCGATGATCTTCGGCCGACTGCCATTCGACGACACAAATTACAGCCTCTTGCTGAAGGTAACCCACATCCTCTTTGAGGCCGACAACGGCCCCCAGCGCGGTAATTCGCGCCATCGATTTTTGCACACCTTTCCCCCAGACTTAATCATATTAGGGTTCACTCCAAGCCCTCTCTTGGGTAATAGTGATCATATTAGGCTTTTTCGCTCGTCGTGGTATGAATTTTAAACGCGCCAGGGGCGGGTTTTGTGATGTGTTCGTTCGCTTTGCAGCAAGTCTCGAACAAGGTCACCTTCCCGAAGGATCCGAAGGCGTCCACAGCGTGCAAGACCCTCATCAATAAGATCCTTGCGCCGCTGAAAACGCGCGCCCGTATTTCGGGCATCAAGAGCGATCCGTGGTACAACTATGCGGGCGAGAAACCTGGCAGCAGTCGTGAACAGAGCTCGGTAAGTGACACGTAGCAATTTTGGTTGTCGAACTGCGGGTTTCAGAGACATGCACAAATCGAGAGTGAAGCGACGGTGTTTCGAAATGTTTGCGGATTTGATTCGGTCCATCCTCTATTATACATTGCGCAGCACGAAATTTTCAAAAATGTACACAGCTTCCAAGCACACAATAGTGATATGTTTGATGGTTCCAGATTGTTGAATATCATCCGCCAAGCACAGAGAAAGGCATCACCACTACGCCCATAAAGATAGCGTGCACCAATGAAGCGGCTCAAAAACCTCAAGCATATCACTATTAGTGCCGTTTTGAACAACAATATAAACAGCACCATTTCAAACGTAAACGATTCGTGCGCCAAAACAGAGCGACGCATCGCAGTCCCGTCTACCGGGCGTCACTGCCAGCAAGGAGGAAGCGGTTACGCTGGTGACCAAGGAGCATCTTCGCGAGAAGGCGAAGAAGCGTGATAAGAAGGATTACAACAGCACCGACGAAGAAACGCCGATCGACGTGCAACTGCCAGACTCGTCCGAAGAAACTTCGACGAAAAATCGAAAATAATAATTATAATGATAACTTTTTTGAAATTTATACATCGAGTCTGAATAAATGCGAGATTGGGTATTACACCATACCAGTCTCTATTGATTTTGTCCTTGATAATGATACACGTGCTGGCATCTGTGAATTTATATTCGAATTTGCAAATATTCTATTATCAAATATAATATGAAGATAAGAACCTTTTATTGTTCTTTTATTTGGACTTGTAGATTGTTTCTATCGTGTCAAAAAGTATCGGCATTGATACATTAGATATCAATACAGAGTAGCTTCTGTACTGACCATTCTATTTATTAGTACCACAGATATCAATATTTGATGATTCTCGATTCTTCGGAAAGGGAGGTTTCTGTTGAGACCTATTCAACAAAAGTCGAGATATCAAAAGATCGATTCAAATAAAGTTAGGGATTCTAGAAAAGCCGCAAGACCCGGGACAAATTGTTAAAAAGAAAAAGATTGAAATTTGATTTGGGAGGTTGAAAAAGTGTTTTTTAAGTAAATGAAATAAAGTAAGTTTAAAATTAAGTTTCTCTTGAAAATGCATCAAACTCTTTTTTATTTTTCGATAACAGTCAACTTACTAGTCGACTATGCGGCGAATATTAATATTCAGATTTTTTTTATTAAGGATTTTTTAAATTATAGTAATTAAAAAAACATGAAGCGTAAACAATAAGTAAGGCAGACTTCTCACTTCAATGATTGTTGTTACGACTGTTAAGGAGGCAGACAAAATTTTTGCGCATGCTAAGGAAAAAGGGATGCTCTGAAATCTTATGACCACGATAATCAAAACTGTGTTTTTCAACACCGCGTTGGACGAGGGTTGTCTGCAATAGCAAAATTTTCCTGAATGGTATTAATTGTAATAATAGGATACAGTTTTGGGGCGGGACACATATTATTTTAATCAGAAATAATCTGAAATAAAAGTTAGAATGCCCTTGTGAAAAGTGATATTCAGGCATATAACTGGAAATATATCAATAGAATCAAAGTATGCTAAATTTACTTTGGAATTAAGGTGAAATCGCATAAAACCGACATAAAAATTGGACAGTTTGGTTTTCAACTGATGGATTTTCGGTGTTTCTCACCAAAACCAATTTTAACTTTTTTATTTCTTTTAATGATGCTGCATGGAGAATTATGAATCATAATGTGCGTGGATTATACACATCTCTGCTCGAAGAAAATATGTACGCGCGTCGATGGTGAAAATAATAAAATATTTTAATATCTTTCAATGATTGCTTTTAAGAATAATGTCAATACGTTATTATATCTTGTCGAGTCAAATTCTCTGTACCATCATTCCAACTTACAGAAAACGCGCAGTTTTACGTCCTGCTAAAATAAAAGACTCCCAGAATACTAACCAGAAATTGAAGAATAATAAATAAAATACCCTCGATCATTCAGTTCAGAAAATACAGTATTTCTAACTCCTGGATCCTATTTCTTTGCCTTCTCCTTTAGTTCTTCTCTTATACCATTTTCCTCATCATAGCCACCTAGTGTAACATAAAAAGACTATACGCATGAATGTTATTTTATTTTCATTAACTTTTAAAAGAATATATATGAATAAAAACAAAAAATAGAAACAAAAATTTGGAAAAAGATAAATTCAATTACTAGTATTCTCACAGAGAATGGCTATTCTCATTTTTCCAAATATACATGAAATACAATCACTGGTTTCGTTGGCTAATACTACAAATAAACATGTTAAAACACGAGCTGATACGTGCCTGTGGACCGCAATCGCGGGAGCAATTAATCGCTGTTATTTTAGTGTCAAGTATGAACAAGCTTTGGCGCACTCGCATTGATTTCGGTTTTGAAAACGGAACCTTCAGAACCAAGCAATATTGGGGCGCACTCGCGTCGATTTCGGGTTTGAAAACAGATTCAAGAAATAGTGGGGCGCACTCGCGTCGATTCCGGTTCAAGAAACAGTTATAAATCCGATACTTTCAAAATCAGCTGATTCGGGTCTAGAAACCGAAACTTTTACGAAAATCCGAGTTAAACCCTTGAAAGTAAAAGTCCGGTTTAACCCGAAACTGAGAAGGCGGAAAACCGAGTAACCCGGAATTATCGGGTACCCTTGGCATGCCTACTCTACACCCATCCATACCTTGAATTCTGAGAATTGTATGTACTTTCCCTTGTTTTGGCGAGTCTGGTATTCTACCTCTTTATCCCTTCTCCTTACATGTTTTTCCAAGGTTCCTTCTTCTACCATAACTGTTCCACTGGTGTTTCCGATAGTTCAACCTCCCAGTAAGCCAACCTTCTTTGGTCCTTCCACGCACTTCCCCCCTTTCTCACACACTGGATAGATCCAGTGGTGGTTTCCACATTCTTAACCATTCGCACACCTTCTATGCGACTCAAACTTTTCTCGTATCTTGCCACCAAACTCCCTATTTCCCAAATAAATTAAATAAGTTATTAATAATAAAATTGTATTCGTCACTGTTAGTTCTTAATGTAACTAACATAAAATTTAGTTCAATATGTGGTTAATGATAGGTATAGTTCTGTAGAAGATATTTACGCCGTTTATTTGCAGATGGCGAAGAATTCGTCTATTTACAAAATATCGAAACATAAGATTAATTTCCGAAATATTGGTATGAAAATAAAATATCGACGCTTTGGTGGCGCCTTTTATGCATACTTCACGTTATATCTTGTATTGGATACAAACATGTGTAAATCCAAAAGATCCATGATTGAAAATGATAAAAGAAACAACGATAACCTGTTCAAATAAACATTTAATTCTTCAGATAAATATTCGTTCTGCGTATTTACATTAAAACTGATACATTGTTCGTATATAAGTAGACATACTATGGTAATATCTTTAAATGTGTGTAATCATTTTCCGTGTGATTCGCGCATCCCCCAGCGGCATTCCCCGGTCTCGCTGTCCCTCCTCCGGCACGGAATGAATATTAATATGCAATAAATGTAGAGGCCTCATTAGTCGCGCACTTGCACACCCGAAATGCGCGCCGAGACTCTTCGTCCGCATGGCTTTAGTTTATCAGATGTGTTTGCCTGTTTGCATATCGCATGAATAATAAATATCAGCGCTGCGTACACACGACCGCCAACGATTACATTTTGCAATAAGAGTATATAATATATTGTCTAAATAGGTTTTCTGCCCAAGTATATTTGTGAATGTATACATCTTACATGTGTTTGTATCACGCATTCGTGTGTGTATTTGTATGTTTGAGTAAATCAGTGTGTATTTTGTATGTATGTTTTTTACCATTATACTATGTAGTTGTTGATGTTTCCGTTTCTTTGGTGCGCTTATGTCAAAAGTTTTAAAAAATCTGGACAAGAAGTTGCAATAAAACTTAAACTTTCCGAAAAATGGCACATTCATTTCATATTACCTATTCAAATTAAATGTGAACAATTTTTGTTAAGCATCAAAAACCAAAAACCCATTGATGAATGATGCTACGAAATAGTTATCACATTATTTTTCTTATTTAAACATACAGCGCGAAGAATCGTTGCAAGTGTAAAGAAAAGATCGAAACTTGTTACAACTTCTGTATTTGTTACAAATAATGCGATAGAACGTCTATCCAATTACTGCAAACTTGACCGAGTGGACTCAGCGTCTCTAAATGAGGCGAAAAAAACTCAAACACGAATTGGCGGATATTTACATATGCACAACGAAGTGCAAACACGGCGGCCGTTAGATCGCACACGCGTCCTGCTGGTCGAGCAGTGGTAGTTCGGGTGCCTGCTTGAGGAGCGCATATGCCGGCGAGTTCACGGACGTCGCCAGCGTGATGCCCGATGAGTATTCTGCTGGTATGCGGATATGTGATGTGTCCGTGAAGCCTTGACGTAGTTCTCGGTGATTTTCATGAACTATATTTGCAACTTGTCCTGTAAAAATGGTAGAACATAATAAAATAAGGATGCTGCTACAAAAAGTTAGGAAACCGCTGAATTGAAGAGTATAAAGTTATTAGGTAGAGATAATAAAAATCTAATACAGGAGTCGGCAATATCTCCCATCAAAGGGATGGGAGATGCCTATGAGCGCATTTGTGACCATCGTCGCAAAGGGTGAGGGACCCGAAATCAAAGTGGACCACTTGAAATTAGTCAATGGGTCAATGTTGCGCGTGGTTCATATGTTACCGATCGTTAATTTTACAGAGTAAATTGCTAAATTAGATGGTTGTTTAAAGTACACTGTAAAAAACATACCAACAACATTTAATCGCTTCCATCGCACATCACTAATCCGCATCAATTCGGGTAGATCGCTGTTGAACTTCCACCGGCTAATCACATCGTTGCGTCGCACTAGTAGCACCGACTCGGAGCACAATTGCGGCCACAACAGCCCAGCTTCAATATGGTCAAGAGGATTCGTCAAGTGCACGCCGTGCCCGTCCACTCCATAGATCATCTGATGGTGCCACGCATCCGGTATCGTCCCAATGCACTTCTGTAAGTTCAGCGTAGCAATGGGCACGGCCCCCTTGCCAATCCAATACGCCAGCCATTTGTACAAGTTTACCACACGCTCCGGGTACATGTGAAAGAAGCGCGCGTATATCGTCCCATTCGAAATCTCGTGCAGTCCGTCAATTAGGTCCTTATGCGTCGATCCTGCTCGACTGCGTGAGATTAGGTATTGGGTCAGCGGATTGCTATTCTCGCGCAACCGCGTCGACACAATCTCTCGCAGCTTCTCCAGCGAGGGCAGCGGGAAGCGTAGCGCGTTGAGCACGTTCAGCACGGCGGTGGCACCGCATGAAGAGGGGCCGATTTGCGCCACCTGCTTGACCCGCGCCTCCTCGCGCGACCATATCATCTCCGGCAGGTCTGGCATCTCTGGACGCAAGTTTACCGTACGAAACGCCGTCGGCGGCAGCTCGCTGGGTGAAATGAGATCGCCTCGCGTACAATGAACGCGTTTTGTGAGACGTTGATACTTAGCTTTGGTGCGCTGCGCCAATGTACATGACCACGGCATCACCTTCTCCTCGTCGGGTGTTGTTGCTGGTTGTGGCTGCTGTGACGGTGGTGGAGGAGGTGGTGATTGGAGAGCTGATGCATTTTTTTCGACCCATCTGAAGCAGAAATATATATTTTGACTATATTTTCATTTCGCGAGGCAAATGAATTTTGAAGCAAATAAAAAATTCTTATACAAATTCCGCAAAAAAATCTAAATATAAATAATAATAATCTAAAAATAATGCAAATGAATCAATATTAAAGTAGGTTTAGAGAAACTATTGAACTATTTCTATATCCGTTTAATTTATTAATCATTTTTTGGAAATTTCAAACAAATATAAAAAGAATTGTCCTTGGGTTTTCTGGCTAAAAGTACCACAATAATGTGTTGCAAAAATGTTGAGGGCAATTGATCAAAATCCTCATTATAACTACTAATAGATATGAAGAAGTGTATAAAAATACTTCGTCAATGTAGAGACAATCTTTGCTGAAATTCTTCGTAATGCAGCCAAATGACGTTGGAGTACATTATTCCAAGACATATTTGCAAGAATTTAGAAGAAATCCAAAAATAAGTTAATAAATACGCTGTGAATTTTGTGATCGAATGAGATTATATGACACTACATTATCGAAACGTCAAATACATATTTTTTTAATCTAACAACCAGAAATAATTAGTTACTTTTATCTCTTTTGCAGGCAAGAAAAAAATCATGGAACTTTATATTGTTAGCTAAAATTAAAACACGTATAAAACGTTGTATGTCTATTTCTTGGTTTCTATTTCTAATTTTTAAGTTTATTTCTTCAAATTTTTAAAATAATATATCTTAATTAGCTTACAGAAAGTAATTTTTACCTTTCAACACTTGCAGCAATTTCTTGTAAAGGAGTTACAATTGACTCTTCAACATTTAACTGTAAATTCTGCACACCACTTGTACTAGGTATGCTCTCTATCTCTTGAATAACATCCTGAGGATTATCAACATTGTTATCATTTGGTAATTCATCCTCTTCTTCTTCGATTGGCATCTCATTCTCCGAAGCAGAATCACCATCCCCATTATTCGAAGGATCAAAATCCATCTCTAGATAGTCCATCTCTGGACTGCTTGCATCCTGCCTGTCCACAACTTCCTCAACGGGTGGATTCTCCTGCTGGTTTTCCGGTATCTCCGGCGGAATATCGAAAAACGAACTGGGCAAATCGGCATTGTTGTCCCCTTTATACGTGTAAATACACCCGTCTTCCGAGACTGATAACGGTTCGGTGGTGTCACTCTCCAGGTCCGTATCGGCCTCACTGCCAACGTCCGTGTCCACTTCGTGGATGTCAACGTTGCCGAACGCCTCCTGCCGCGAACAGGAAGGCTCCACGAGTTGCAAGTCGTTCAGGTAACGGTTTGTACACAGTCCGTTGCTCGTCAACGACACAACGCCATTTACCTTCGCTACGGCCATCTCCTCGGCGGGCGCGTTCAGCGTCGCCATGTGCTCAACGTTGTTGTTGAGTTTGAGCGCCTTCTTCGGCGGCGTCGACGACGCTGCCACCGTCAACTTCAATTGCTTACCGCCGGTACTGCCGGCCATTGGAGCCCTCGTCTTCGGCACGGCACCGCGGCTAGTCTCCCTCAGGTTGGCGTTCGGGTCCGGTGTCGGGGCGCTTGCATTATCCGCGTCGTCATCGATGCCATTCGGTTGTAAATCATCGGCGGAGTTCATGTTTATTTGTTAGCAAAGCATCTGTCGATTTAACTTAACCTTCAAATTTTTATTTTGACAGTGGGCGACCTCTCTCGGTGATATATTCAAAATGTTAACTATTTAATTCGTTTTACACATAATAAATCAACAATGTATCATCAGAAAATATCATCAGGCAATTAATTATCCATGGTTTAATACAATATTAAATTTCTCATTATAGCATATAAGGTTTAAAGATTTTGGCAATTTATCATTGAATATTCGAAATGAAATATGCTCGGTTATGTTCGTGAATAGTCGTTGTTGACGTTGGGCAAGGTCATACAAAAACAATTCCAGTTCGAAAGTTTCGACGCCATGTCCTTCTATCAGATAAGTACTATTTCTTTATTGCACGTTTACACATAAATTAATTAGTTATAACGAAAAAAACTAAAAATCATACATATATTTCTAATACATATAATTAAAACGTAACATAAACTATACGTAATATATAGATCCATTAAAATGCTTATCACAAACTGGCGCGTTAAAGTCAGGACAAGAACACTATTCCTAATCCTTAAGTAATAAGGTATTAGTCATCCATCACGACCGTGCGCAGCGCATCCTCCGGATGTATTTCCAAGATGGCAAGGGTGCCATCATTGAAGTCGAAACTAACACCACCGTCGATGGCCAAACACGCATCGAGGCAATTTGATTTCACTTTCAATTGATTAATAAAACCTCGCGACTTGATGCCTTTTGGTTGTGGCCAAACGCCAGCCGAGATCTGGTCTCGTATCGTGTAGCACATTCGATCGTCCTCTGGAAAGTAAAAGTGTTGTTATTAATCCATAATGAACGCTCAAATTAATCGCTTCATACCTGGATTAAATATTAAATTGTTGTTGTACATCCTTGCTAAAACTGTGGCGAGGCTATCCGGTCCTTCGGTGGCTTCGATGTCGAGTAATCGAAGGAGTTCAGCGACACTTTGCACCGGTAGTCGATTAATACTCAGATTCCACGACGTCGAGCCTGTCCCCGTCGATATGCAAATGCCTGAACACTTTAGATTAGTCTTCTGATCGGAGCCGTTCAGCCACATGCCCAGATGAGAAACACGAGCTGATAGTGCTTCGCCGATGAATACTTCGTTGAGTGCTAGATAAGGTAACACGTTGCCACCTTCCTTTATTTCAGAGTTTTGCAGATTGCATTCTTTCATTTCGTGAAGAGGTTGGGGACATAGTGTTGTACCGGTTTGGCCAAACACTGTTGTTCTTATACGACTTCTTAGCAACCATTTGAAATTACCCTGCAAGTTTCATTCTCTAAAGTGGCATTCAAAGACATTGTCTGGAAACGTTTTAACATCCTAACTAAGTTTTACCATAATTAATATTAAGGTAGCATTTTTCGGACTGTGGGTCGTCCCCTCTCAAAGAGAAAGTCATATTAGTACCATACTAATATTGAGAGTACCCATTGAGATATTCTCACAAAAATTATAAGGTCCAAAAAAGAAAATAATAATCGGGGATGACGTCGCCAATACTGTTCATTAATAAGGAGAGCGCAGCAATAAAATATTGACAAATATATTAAGAGTCAAAGTTAATCGGTTCGGTTAGATTAGTTCAAATTCATAGAATAAACACATGCGTATAAAACATAACGTTTAAAAGGGGCGGACTATCCTTGGACAACTCCATTTGACAGGTCCATCTGTGTAAAAATGGTGTACCAATCGTTAGAGTACATTAACTTGCGGAGCGTGGACCTTATCAACATCTGACAACGAGAAGATGTGCGAGAGCAGACCCTTGTAACAACTGTAACTGATGAGGAGTAGGAATGGACTCGGCGGCAAAAGTGGAATGAAAGACAGGTAATTAACAGAGATGCTTTGAAGCTAAATTGTGGTAAACAATACACATTGAGTTACAATTATAGTTAGGACTTGAAAATTTACTGGGAAACTACTGTGATTGCCGCGATCAGTACACTTAGAGTTGGGCCTAAATTTACTTAGGTAAAAACATTCCCGCGGAGGTACTTTGTTAGTGTAAGCGAGACACCGTTGCTTAAACGAGACAGAGAAAGATGCGCGCGTCTTAGCGCATTAGTCCTGCGCGCAGCGATGTACTATGCAGTCCTGTTGAGTCGTCACAACAGTGTAGTCGATTCTATGTACGTGATATAGAAAAGAGTTTGCATCGCACCATTATTGTATACCGAGTTGTATTTTATGTTATCTGAGTTTTCATTCTATAATTACATTTATTTTATACTTCCTGGATCTACTTATTTAAACCTTTTAACATACTTAAACACGGTACGGAAAAACTGACAACATGCATAGCATGGAAGGAAGCATGAATTTCACAAATTCATAAAAATGGAAATGAAAAAGACTGTGCAAACTATCGATGCATCTCAGTGACAAGCTTTGTGAACCGTATATTCAGCAAAGTCCTAAAACAGCTAAGAGAAAGGGAATATTGAAGTTATGAAATAGAACAGCAAGCAGGATTTCGTGCAGCCGATCGTTCATAGACCCTATCTTCACCATAACGCAGCTCCATGATAAAGACGTCCTATTCATACACTGACTAAAGCTTTACACAACTATCGTAAATGCGATACAACAAATGGTAAAGGGTCAAAGTTTTCCAGTTACAAAAGGGCACCGTCAAGGCTGTTGTCAAAACATTGATTTGTTTGTCTCAAAACAGTGTCTCAAAACATCACAAGCCAACTTTTAGCGACAACAATAACGAAACTTGAAAATATCGATACTTACGAAGCATTAATAGAATTCATATTAATCATAAAACGAGTGAACGACTATATATTAATAAAAATTCTACTTACTTGACGTAAATTCGTCATAGCAGCCTTAATATTGGAAGAGTACTTCTTTGGCAGGCACAGATGTCCCTCAGATCGATTCGGATCAGAATTAAAACCGACCACCAACTTGTTTTGACTATGCACACAGCTAGCAGCCAATAAGAAAGTGCCATCTCCACCAGTTGGCATCACAATGTCAGCCCATTCTATAAGCTCTGCCGAATAGTTATTCCTAAATAATATGTACTGATTACGACTGCTAAATTTACATTTAACATTTGAAAGGATTACCTGTTGACAACTTTAACTTCAATGCCTAAATCCTCCAACTGTCTGACGACGTCCATCTCAAAGCTCTTATGCAATTTGTGATAGTACATCATTCTGTCAAAGTTGGTTCCTCGTTTGCGTATTTTCTGCTCCAATTCATGTTCATCCAACTCGCTGTACCTGTTCATTTCAAATTCATAGTGCGATAGTTTGGACACCACAAGAGCTTTGCGTATTTCGTACGGTCCCGATTCTTGCGATGTTTGTGAATTCTTGCAGAATGTAGCATTTTGCAATTTGTGTCCATGTCCATTTAAACCTGGATTTTTTGAAAATGATAGGTACATTACTAAATACAAATAGTAGGAATACTTATGGTAAATATAAAAATATTTGTCAATTTTAAGAGAATTGACTTGCGATGGTTAGAATAGTTAATAGTTAATAAGATTGTAAGTATAAAATAAAATAACAATTGCCAAATGTGTTTGCTAGTTGGCACGATGATGCAAATCAAATGATCGATGCAAATGTGTAAAGGTCAATGTCATTTGAAATCGGTGGAGCTCTCGCTGACACCCGTGCAAAGCAAATCGCGTCAGCGGTTGGAAACTTTTGTTTAAACACTCTTTTGTTTTGCCCAGCGATATTTTATTTACCTACGAGCAGACTCCGGAGGCGTACGCGTGCCGCATACATTCGCAGGCGGTCGGCGACGTCGGCGCGACGCCCTACATCGAACGAATGGAGAGCAGGTGTCGGCGGCGCCTTTTGAGTGTGATAGAAGTGTTTGTCAGCTGTGTGCCTTCAGCGCAGAACTAGAAAACTACACCCGGGTAAAGTCTACGTCGCGTCGCGTATTCGTATTCCATGGAACAGCGGCGAATTAGGTTAGGATTTCCTTCGGAAATCGCACACAATTACACCATTTGAACGATATTGCCCGGGGATCGGAGCCGTCGCAGCGCCAGTGAGGATCGAACGCGACTCCGCCGTCGATATTTCGTTGCGCGGCGCGCTGATAACTCGCGATCGAGCATTGTGATAAAGGTCTTGGTATTCATACATTTGTGCTATTTATTTGTGGACTCAAAATTTCTCCTCGTTGGGACATACAGGGTGTTATAAAAATCTTCAGCAAACTTCTCCTATTCTAGTTATCAACAGTATATCCAGGAATGTTTATATAATAATTGCCTATGTTTATCGTGTGGTTTCTCACAAAGTTGAGATACGAACTTTAGGAATGTGGACTTCAGTGAAGATTTGTGGGAAAGCCCGGTATACATGAAATATCTACAAAACTTTGAACTTTACTTGTATATTGTAAACAAATCAATGTGTTCGTTCGTCGGTAGTTATCGTAAATTAAACTTATATAAATTAGCTTATGGGCTGTTCAAATAAATTGCAATCATTTCGATGACCTTGACTGGTGCAAAATGTCAATGGAAAATGGTTCATTTCATAATTAAAATCATTTTTATTTCGCGAAGAACAACTCTTAGATCAAATTGTCCCTTATCACGGTCCTCTTATTTTTTATTGCTCTTCGTTACTACAATAACCTACGTACGCGCTAGGTGATCAGTAAATATAAATACCTGTAGTAGAATTCTTTACCATATATTGCTATTCTCCATTAGATGGCACAGCTTGATATATCTAATCTCAAAGTGAAATTCATCCACTAAATCAGCGGTCCCAAAATCTTCGTTTCTTGCTTCAAACGACAATAAAATGGGTGCTATTTTACCTCTCCTCCTCGTTAATTATATTACTTCCTTGGTAGTCAGTTGTCTAGTACTTATCCCAATTTTTACATCCTTTCCATGACGTATAAAAATAAAAAAAAAGTGCTTCGACCACAATCTCAAATCAATTTCAACAATTGCAATGAAAGGTACTGTCACGATAGGTTTAGTGTCACGGTAGGTTTATGGCGTTTCCACCAAATGTAACGAAAGGTGCCCCATCAAATGTAGCATA
>JAODAC010031737.1:0-14509 GCA_027575185.1 Mimaenictus wilsoni
CAGAAAATAAAACGCGATATTCTAAAATTTTGCATGGACACAAAAAGAAGTATATGTGAAAATCAAGGTTAGATGTGCAAAAATAATATATTTCGATGCGAATATATTCTACAGTTACCAAGTCTAATAATGACTGAATCTCTATAGTAATAAATGAAGTATATATATTCCGAAAATACACGCACGTCAAATCGTAATTAAATCTAAGACTTTCACGCGAAAACATGCGAAATTAGGCGCAAGAAGTTTTACGACTCCGTTTTAATTAAACACGCCGAAAATTAATATTCGCGCATGCATTCAGTTCCTAAGCATTTTCGCAGCATTATTTTCGAACTCGCGAGCAGTGAAACGCCAAACTTTCCAGACTTGAGTGAGGTTGTGCGAAAGTTTGACATTTCGGTTGCGCGGGGTCGTCGAATTATAGCGATATTTATCGACGCACACACACACACACACACGATTTGTTGCTGTTGTGCCAATATGCCAATCCTACAATTACCATTCAATGTGATGCGCAATAAGCGCATCGCAGTGTAAGAAGATAGAAGCCAGCAAACAGCAAAGCGGCATCGAATTCAATGCAATTTCCAGCTTGCAAAAATGTACTCAACAATGCGAATCAAGATTGGAATTAATTCTTCTCATTGTCAAATTGACACCATAGAAGCAGTTTTACAAGGAGGCGCTCGTTTACACCGCGAATGTGGATGGAAAGAGGACGTAAAACATGTAAAGATGAAATGAATTGGCTATATTATTGTTGTGGATATAAATATTTCAATTTAAATTTCAAATTCGAAATGAACATAACATGCCAGGAGGAAGAATAAATTCTATGATTTAAATTAAATCGCGTGGGCATACACCGTTGTTGTATAATATTCCATTCTATATTCTCGTCGGATTTTAGTAAAAAACACACATTTGTCTGCTAACTCGTCGGAGGCGCGCGGTAGTGTACTTTGGCAGGTTCTCGTGTTTCCCCCTCTACTTTTTTTTGAAGTAGCGTCCGTGATCCTTAAGATATACTTACTTTTTGTGTTTCATTAAACCAGTTTAAAATTTAATACTTGTAAGTTTCGGGAGAGCTAATAGATATAAATGAAATTTTGTAGGATAAGTAAATAAAAGCAGATTTTGCGTTTACACTTATGCTATTCTGAGATTTATAAATCTAGCCTAAAAGTTGTATAATTCTGAATACTCACTTTACAAAAAGAGATTTCTGAAGAAAATTTCTGATAATCAAAGTTTCCCTAGATCGTTACCAGAAAGAAGAGTTTGTCTTTCTATTATAGGCTCATAAGTTTTAAGTAGAGGTCACTGCAGGATGTCAAATTTGATCAATTTTAGAAATACCTAACTAATCGGAATGATTTCATTATTCAGATATGCGAAAAAGTTGTGATATAAAAAGTTAGTTTCCGAGAAAACTAATTGATATAAACTGAATTTTCAAAGTTGAGTAAATAGAAGAAGAGTTTGTCTTTACAATGATCCTATCCCGAGATAAATAAGTCTGGTCTAAAGGGCGTTAGGACTTGTCAAAGTTGTTCAATATCGCTAAATATAAAAATTCTGACAACACTTTTCAAAACAGAATTTTTCAAGACCATTTTTGCAAATAAGAAACGGTTAACGAAGATAGTTCCAACGAGGAAGAGTTTGCTTTCTACTACAGAGTTAGCTACTCTTGTCTATTTTATGGAAACTATTTAACATTTTGGAAATATTGTTTCGAAATATGAAAGAAGATGTGCTTTTGAGTTTGAATTTAATTTGATTTGATTTTTATTTGAACCTTTCGTCAATTACATTATATAATTTTAAACTCGCCACAATGTTTAATATGAAAGGAAAAAAGAAAGCATTAAAATAAAAGGGTCATATATGCAACTATAAAGAATAGTGGTGGGGGAAGGCCGAGAACCCGCCAAAACATCCTATCGCGCCTCTGTCGACAGAAAATATGTACAAATGTATATATTTTCGGAATATCTAATATTTTACTAACTAATAAATTCACTTTCTTATGTAAATTTCAAACGTAAATTATTTATGTTCAGCGAATGAATGTAGTTTTCCGTAATCGTCGTTGGTATGTGATAAATATTTAAGCACTCGGTATAGCAAAATCGGAGGATATACGAATAGGACTCGCGTAGGCGAGATTTATCAGGCTTTTGTTCAACAATTCCGTTGTTCCACCGACACGTTGGAAAAGCGGAATCTTCACCCAACACCATACGCAAATCGCAAGCTCTGTTGTCCGTTTTCGCACATTCGATTGTCTACTAAATACCCAATTCCTATGCCACCGCGCTGTTTCCAGCTGGCATAAAACGGAATAAATTCATGGCTAACGCACGAACTCCATTTAAATATTTACAATCTTTTTATAATTAATATTCGGACTTCCAGGGAACGTGTCAGACTTTCTTTGGATTGTCGGACGATGGGTATTGCCGACTACAGAGCTTTTTTGTGAACACAAAAATACTGAGTGGAGCCACAAGTTAAGTAGCTTAAAATTGTTGAATGCGGAAGGGATTATGGAATAGTAATTTTTAGGTGATTTTAGTGATTTCATGGAAGGTAAGTCGCTTTTTCTGTATTTAGGATTAGGATTAAGTTCAGAGATGCTCATTTCTGCATTTTTTTCATTGTTGAGGACGAGATTAGCAATCTTTCAGCACCTTGTAAAGGCTTAAAACAAGGTAAGAGGTAGTATGGAGGTAAGATAAAGTGGAAGGCAGAAAAAATGTCTGCAGATGTCTGATCTGAGAGAGTATATCGGTGGTTGACGTGGATAAAAGGTGATTGTAACAGGGGACGTCATGCGGCGATGCACAGCGCCGTACGAAATGTTTCACACTTTCTTAAACGATAAATTAGCATCCGCGCTCGTTATATTAAATGCCGGTGAAGCCGCACCGGCAAAAGAATTCCTTCTCCTCTGCTGCTCCGACGAGGATATCGCAGCGCAAACCCACCCAGCCCCCGCTGGAGTTGAAGATGACGACGACGATGCACGCCGACGACCCCAAAAGCGTTTTACGAATTAATATGTTAATTTTCTCGGCGATGCGCCACGCGAGGAAACAGCCGCCGCGGATGAAGACGGTGGAATCGAAATTAAAGAATGGTTATTCCTACGCGCTTCTCTCATTCCGTGCACACGTGGGATATCCCATCAACTCTTTTCACAGCTGTATAACCTTAAGGTTATACGAATATCCGTCGGGTTTTCGATGTTTGGATGAATATCCCCTTGGTTCAACTTTACCACTCGCATCATTTTAATTAAAAAGTGTGTGTGCTTGACCTCATGATGCGAGCTGACATTAATATCGCTCCGTAAATTAAATATATACGCGATCCTTTCATTAGTCTCCACTTCAGTTTTCATCTCATTAGGCAATCGGGTGTTGATTCTTCCAGTGTGCAACATCATCAAACCGATATTAATTACGCTTAATGGCGCATTTTTATCGTCGTCGTGTGTTTTCCACTTCGGAAATTCCTCATCTTGTTTTCGACTCGCGGCACCGCTGAGATATTAATACTAATTACCTAAATGAATTTAATTAACGCGTGTAATCGTTGCTTGAAAAATTTGTAACAGAAATTTCCAGGCTCAAAGTTTAATTTTCAATAATTTTAATTTATTATTAATGAGTAAATACGTTGACATTGAAATTTAGTATCATTTCCAATATCGTGTTTGTATTAAGAAATGTCATTCATTACGTGAATATCATTACCGTACTGGTAGAACACGTAGTTTTTGGCAAGTCACTACGGGAAATGTGCTCATAGTGACACAGAGTGTGCGAGACGTGCATGCGTAATTGCGCTTGCACGTTCCGTTGCTGCAAATTAGCCCGCAATTTTTGACAACTGAAGAAAGCGGTAGCATTCCGTGTTTATTGTCCCGTGTACTATTTTGTATAAACGAGTATAATCGTTACCAAACACAGAGCTTTTGAGAGGCAAAGGTTAATTTTCAATAATGCATTTTTATTAATGATGGCATTTTCTTGGCCTATCTCAGTGAGTAGCGTAATTTAAAGTATAAAGCACTAAGAATTAGGCTATGTTCCTAATGCGAAGGCTAATAGAATGAGTTGAAGTGGGGGAAGGTCGAGAATCAGAGAATGTACACTACTGTGAAACAAAGTCACACTATTTTTTGGCGACTTTATTACAAGTTTTCAATCATTACGATTAGTCCAGTCTTTTAGAAAGATTAATAAATTTAAGCAAATGAATGCAATTAGTTATAATGGAAATATATGCTATAAAGCATAAAAAAGAAAGCTACCTTCCAAATGCAGAGGCTAATAGAAAAGGGGGTAGTGGGGGAAGGCCGAGAATCAGCGAAAGTATTCTAGAATGAAACCTAATCACACTTACAGTCATTTTTAGCAATATTACAGCAAATTTGCAGATTAGTAACTTCCCTTAATGAAATTTCGATTTGACAAAACTGTCCTTTAGAACGATTGATAGTGCCTATCTGAATAAATTTAATTAAACCCTATAATCCTACTACAAAAAAATGTACCAACACTATTTCAACATTAAGTTTCAACATGAAATTTTCAAGGATTGAGATTAATTCCCTCTAACTAGATCTATTCATAGACTTAGCCCAGTCTAGTCAAGAGTGTAGTACACTACACCGAATACGGATTTCCAGCCATAAATATACAAAATTTAAATAAGCTACAAGAAAACCAAGTGAGATGATATACGGATGGTTTCATTAAGCAAACAATATTTTTAATTAAAAATCATCAGTCAAGACCAGGTGCATTTTCGTTCCTTCTTTTCCAAAGCAGACTCCTTTGGAAGAAGTGACTTTGCTCCAGATTACCGGCCCTCATTTATAGACGCATAAATACATAAATCAATGAAGGAGAAATTTATAAATTTCATTTGCATAAAAATACGTTTATCTACCGCTCCATGCATCTCTAATTCTCGTTGCTATCTGTACAATCACATAGTGGTTGATCATTGCTACATGGCGTCGCGTCGTGGAGCAGTGTGGCGGATACATCGTACAAAGAGATGCAGATAATAGATAATAAAATAGGCATAGAAGCAGAGGCTGGAATGTCTTTGAAAAGAAAGTGAACGAAATCTAAATTCCACATCATTATATGAATAAATATTTGTTTTGTATAACATCGTTAATGAACATGTACGACTGCGGTCTCAATTTATTGCTTTTGGTTCTGATAAGTGATAAGGATCATTTTTATTTCTTTGACATTTTTGACGATTTTATAGTACAGTACAGTGTTTAAAGTATTTTATAAGGTTTAGTATAATAAGACAAAGTTAAGCTTACGTCTTGTAATGGAGAAGTAAAAGGAAGCTTAATAAACAGTGTTGATTGAATGGATGGTGGTGGGGGAAGGCCCAGAACCCGCAAAAATCGACTAATTCATTAATATATAAGTTGCTTAATTCCGCCTACCGGGTAGCAAAGTTGGTAAGGTTTTGGTCTACCACGCAGTCGGACGGGGTTCGAGTCCCCGGCGTGGGCACCCATTATTCACAATTATAAATCTCAAAAAATTCACATTAATTCATACCTATACAAAACCATACAATAAAAACCACTCTTCAAATCAACAATCGCAAATATGCGCAACCCACCATATTCAAAACACATTAAAAGGGATAAAACCACTGACATATCAACTAAACACTCACACACAACAAGGATCCGAATATGAAACAATTCAACACAAGGAATAGCAACAACAACATCACATGACAGTTATTGTGACTGTAACATGTAATTTAAAAACGCGTAAAAACCATAAATCAGAGCTAAAGGACCAGTATGGTCGATGGCCAGGTCTTATTTGATGTAAAAGTAAAAGTACTCTTTCGAGAATTATAAGAAGCTCTAAAAACAGAGGGAATAAGAGATAAAACCTGAAATTTTGAAAACTAAAGGTACGTGTTTTTCCTACTTCTTTATTAATACCGAAATCTATAAAATTTAAAAACAATTTCTATTTACTTTAAACCTGTAAATATTAGTAATGATTTAGTAAATTATCACGTAGTCGTTAATCGAAAGCCATTAGAAGCATTTAGAACATTTCTTGTGTGGTCCAATATAAAATGCACCTTTTTAAACACACGGGAAACAAACAAGGCGCATTTTAAAAAGGCAAACCCCCTCGGTCTCGTGATCTCTGATCGTAATTACAGTGCACAGCCGACGTGTAGGTGGACACTGTCTACTCCAGGTCGTTTTCTCTAACGAATTTATTAAAACCGGTATTCGTGACTGAGTACGCTCATCGCTCATCCGTCCATCCTGTGTACGTTCATAACCTACTTCCAAGCACACAATTCCAAAACATTAGCGATCGCCTGGCAGTTGAGTCAATCCCATAGATGGCGCGATGGACGTGACGAACATGGCGTGAATCGATGTGCTCCCGGGATACCGATACCGGTGCAGTGCAACTACTGCGTGTGTGTGTGTGTGTGTATGTGGCGTTCAGAACAGTTGCTTGTTTGTACTTTCATTCATGACCAGATGGCCCCGGTGGAATTATGGACATATTCGCCGTGTGTGCTTGTTACATGCCGCTTTACACATTTCGCGGCGCATTGTTGGTTTGTTGGTAGCCAGAAGTGGACAGCAAATGGCGAAGCTAGTTGTTTTCCATTTGTGTGACCAGGCCAGACCATATCCAAAAGCGACTGTAAATTCTTCAACGTGAAACGAAAACAAGATCATCGTTCTTGGCTTGGTAGGAATACTGCTATCCGGGACACCTCAATAACGTTTAGATATCAAAAACTATCAAGTTACCATAAGGTCAATATCAATAAATTTCGGTGAGATGTAGGCTAGGCTATCGTTTTTGACGGAGATCCTCCTTTTGTTCCTCTCGCCTTAGACTCAATTCTACCTGAGTATACGGGTAGTAAGTAGTCTATACCTACTTACACAAGGCACCACATTTGTTCTACAACTTCTCTGTGTCTATATTTGCCCATATTTGTATGATTTTTACGCTGTTATTTGAAGTTTATGAACATTTGACTATCGTATAAATATGATAATGCTGTTGGAAGTGGCCGCAAAGCTTTGGGAAGTCACGAATTTCGCCTAGTTTACCTCTTTGTCATCCTGAGAACAGCATTAACATATTTATCCTGTTTTAATTCAATTTATTATATTTTTCAAAATATTGTAATATTGAAACTGCATGACAAAAAAACATAAGAAAAAATATTATAAAGAAAAAATATTATAAAGAAAAAAATTGATATAAAAAGTTAAGCTTACATTTAGTAATAATTTAGTAATCAATAACTAAAATAGAGTGTAGTTAAAGAACAAAAATAGGGTACTAGTAAGGACAGATTGAATGCATGATGGTAGGGGAAGATCCGGAACCAGCGAACGTATACTACTAGGAATTCATTGAAAATGAAACACGTAATTCATTAATATTTAAATAATTTGATGTGGAACTATCGATATTTTTTTAATAATGAAATATATCGTTATGTTTTTTATGTATTTAAGTATCAATTCATTTCCAGAAACTTTTATAGTTGTAATAAAGTGAATATCGTAGTTGAAAATAAAAATATGTAATTTTAAACGTTCAAAATTTGCAAAATAGCAACAAAAACATACTTACCTTTAAATTTATTGAGATTCCTAGCGTTTTTAAGTACTGAAATGCATTATAAAGTTATGAATTTCAATTTATTGTCGTCCGAGTGTGCAATTGTTGTTTTTCAGTCATTTTCCAATAAGTAATTAATTTATCAATTGTTATCGTTAATATATATGAATTTACAATGTATTCTTGAACATTTAGACGTTTTCTAATAGATGTATATAAATGGAATGAATTAACGAAGTATTAAAACGTCATACAGCTAACTTTACTATTTATAATTGTTATTTTATGGTTTAGTCCAGTTGATTTGCCACAAAATTCTAAAATTATGCACCACTTTAATTCTATTGATATTCTGAACGCATTTTAAGTTCTAAAATTCATTATAAAGTTGTAAATTGCATTTTATTGCCTCCTGAGTTTACAATTGTCAGAGTATTGTCAATTTAATAGGCGGCAGATCGAGCAGTGGGGGAAGACCCGGAACCTGCGAACGTAAACTACTACATATTCATTGAGTATAAATGCATAATTCGTTAATATCTAAATGATTTGACGTAAAAATATTAATATTTATATATTAGTGAAATACACATCTTAATGTTCATATTGTACGTAGCAGTACTTTTCCAGAAGCTTTAAATATTCTAATCATTGAATATATAGCAGTTAAAGTGATAAAATATAATTTGAGACGTTCAAAAAACCGGTCTGTACTATTTCTTTTCATACCAGATTTTGTAGAATACAACAATTTATATTTAATGGCATTAACATATTATTCCTATGTTTTTGATTCAATTTGTTGTAATACGTCGTAACCGAGTAGATAAAACAAACACAGGAAAAAATGTTATACAATCTCAAATTTTACCACAGACAACCGGTTTCGGGGCATGCCTACGACACCGTAGGTTCACCGTTAAAGGTGAGTTTAAAATGCAATATAGATTCGAGGTAAGATTTCGATTGCCTCTCGATGCAGTTTGGGACCAAAAATATCCGAAGCCAGCCAGACTTGAAAGATGCGCCTAGAAGTGGGAAGGTCGGTGAAAAATCCACTAAAAACGTAATTTATAAGCCTCTTTAAAATTCCTTCACAATTTCGGTATGTACATGTTTGGTTTAAAGCCGCGTGTGTTTAAAGTTAAATAATAATAAATTTAAATTCGCTGTCGAAAATTTCCTTACCGAAAATTTATTACAAATTTATTTCAACTGCGCTTTTGAACAGAAATTGCTATCACTTGATACTTGAAAACATATCACAGCCGCTTTCAATTCGTTCTCAAAAATCTCTCTTTATGTAGATTAGGACAAGGTACTGAAACAAATAGCCCAAAGTCATTCTTGGTGGTACGATGTACAGGCAGCTTCGAATACCAGGATGTGTTTCTTTCACTCTGATGATTGCTCTCTGCACGTGGGCTCTACGCCGAGAGTGCTATGTCGAGCAATTCCTAACGAAATGTAATGTTTGGTAATAGTAACTTAACGGGTTGTTAACAGGTTGCTGCGTGTAGTCTTGCTGGGTATTAATTTGTGCTCAGGACGGAGTACAACAACACAAGCGAGCACAAACCCCGAACAAAGCGTATTCAATGGTTTTCTTACTATGTTGATGACTTGCTAAAGCAATTTATGTAATTATTTTCAAATACAATTTACATTTCTCATCACAGCCACGACCCAACCTGCTCTGAGAGTCTGATTTTTGCAGTTGGCGATCATCAAATGAAAATTCATCATTTTCAATTGTTATTTGAATAAAACTTATGCAATACCTTCAATTTTCTTGAGCTTCGAACAGGTTTAATCTTGGAATTAAAAGTTATTTAATTATTTATTAGTTAAAATTAAAAGTTATCCATTTTTAGAATTTTAAAGTTGCTTATTGTTCGGATATTTTAGACTTATGCGTTTTACAGCTAAATATTTACTTATTATTTCTTTAGTTAGTTATATCAATTTCGCGCACACACACACACACACACACACACACACACACACACACTACTTCAAACATTCAACTTCATACTCTACTGACACCTGAAATTCACTGCGAGAACTACTCTCAACGACAACAACAACATATACATCAACAACTCACACCAAGCAACAAACAATTGTATAAACACAAAAAAAACATACTTGTATATAACAACAATACAAAAAACATACAAATAAAAATAAATAAAAAAGAAACCAATCCATGTCGGAAAGACCCACAGAGGTCGATAGACATTAAAATATGTGATATTATTATATTATATCAATTTCATTGTTTTACTTTATTTGTCCAGCCGATTCCAGTTCGATTCTCGCAGGCTTACAGCTGGCCTGCATTATTACACAAATAAATAGACTTGCCAGGTGTAATATATGCATGGTGAGAGAGGAGAGAGTGGTAGGGATTGCGCTAATAATTTCGCCGTTTTTGTGACAGTATGACGGCAACCATCAAAAGTCATACACGTATGCCATCCACCACCTTAAGGCATACCCTTGATCAATGCTGTGAATAATAAACAATAAAACACACAAAAACTTTTCACTGATACGTTAATGTTTCAGTTTTTAGTAAATATTTAATTTATTGATAGATATCACTAAGAGAAATTGCTTTTTTTTAATGTTTTAGGCACTTTTTTCTGAAGAAAATGGTATGAAATTTTAAGTTATTTTACATTATATATTTTACTACTTGCCGTACATAATTTTAGTATTAAATATCAAGAATCATATAAATATGCACAAATTTAATTATATAGAAATTCAAAGCTTTTTTCAAACTATAAAATTCATTATAAGGATATAATTTGCACTTTGTTATCGTCTCAGTTTGCAATTGTTGTTTTTCATTCATTTTTTAGTAAATATTTCAATTATCGTTAGATACAACTTTTGGATATTCATTTTTAATGCTTTTTTGTACATTTCGGGTCCTTCTGATAAAGTTTCAGTAAATTACCGATATTTCTAGGACATCTAGAGATGATTTTGTTCTATAGTTTACTATTTGCCTTTGTAAATTGATATTTTACGATTTAATCTACATGATTTGCATTGATAAATCACCACAAAATGTATAACTTTGATTTTATGGAGATTCTAAACTTTTTTTGTGTTCTAAAATGCCTTATAATCTATTGTTAGTTTTAATTATCCATAGATATCACTAATACAAATTCACATTTAATATCGTTTACTCATTTTGGAGCTCTCTAAAAAAATTTCAATGAATTATCGATGTTATAATGCTGTTTACGTTCTATATGTTACCATTTCCTTTTTTAAATTGTTATTTTAGTGGTATATTCATAATCGTACAAAAAATCACAAAAATATGTATAATTTTGATTTTATGGAGATTCTAAACGTTTCTTTTATTCCAAAATAGCTTATAAAGTTATAAATTACAATGTACTGTCTCCATAGATTGCTATTATTAGATTTCTTCCTTTTTCCAGTAAATATATCAAAGTTTGATAGATACTTCGCACTATTAAGTAATTGCGGATAAAGATGGGAAAAATTAACGATAATTGAAAAAATCTAAATACTGATTATTACATATTTTTATTGACAATCTTTTTTTAATTTCTAAATTCTCTATGAAATTATAAATTGCATTTTATTGTCGTCTGAGTTTGCAATTGTTGTTTTCCATTCATTTTCCAGTAAATATTTCAATTATCGATAGATATCACTAATGGATATTCATTCTTAAAGTTCCCTCGCACTTTTCAGATCCGTCACGCATAGTTTGAATGCATTAACGAAGTTTTAAGATCGTCTTGAGGCTGTTTGAACTCGGTTCACACTATCAAAAGCTGAATTTTCCACTCGACTAAATTTCTTCCCTCCACCCTGAGCCTGCAGCTTGAAATTCCAATTGATTTTAAAGGTTTTCCACACTTTTTCGACCAGGTTTTCCACACTTCACTCCCGGCCTTTTGTACTTTGATGCTGGAAACGAAGAAATATTACGACCAACGAGTTTCCTGATGATTTAAAGTGAGCTTCCTCGGCGGCAGGAGAAAACATCACGTCTATAAAAGTTTGTGGGCAAAAATAGCACCGACATATTGGGTTTAAGACGTGAAAACGTGAAAATTATGTGTGGATGTGTTGATATTTCAACCGGGTGTCATCACTAACGATCATAATTCATTATTTTAATAATGAATGCTGGGTAAAGCCAGTAAAGTTGGCTTTAATTAGCTTCTAAGTATAGATAAACTTGAATTTCTTGCGTTAAAATAGAATTAGTTGCTAATTTCAGTGCAATCAATATTTACACTTGTATTTCTTCTATCGGCCCTGCATCGCGCTGTTAGTAATAAGATAATTAAAGTCAATTAAGAGGAGAATGCACCCGAGGAGTCTAGGCAGCTCACACGGGCGCGCAGTTAATTAAATTAATCGACGGACTCCTGCCTCGCCGTGGCTCAATTGATCCGCTGCGTCGCGCTGCGCTTAATTAATCATCCGTTTAAGATTTTGATATGCTATGACGGTGTAAGATTCTCGCGTAATAACAATGATCCGGCGATTCTCATCCCGCCGAACAAAAAACGAGATGACTTGCAAATCCTCATGCGACTTAACAACTAATTAATTATACTTTATAGGATTAACACTTCGTGCCGTACGTCGTTCAGACGGAGGCGTTGCACCTCAACGACTTCAAATTTATTTCAATTTCAAATCAAATCTCTATCACTGTCTATTCCTATCTCCAGTTTTATTTATATCTATCTCTAGCTCTATCTATCTGTATTTCCAGCTCTATAAATGCGTATATAGTGACCTTATATTTTATGATTGTTATAAGAAGTCGTTAGATGTATTACGCCTGTACTATTTTATTTAATATTTATATGTATTTTAATAGTCGCCAGCTCTCACGGAATTTCGGCGTGAGATTATGGAAATATTGATGTCGGCAGTGATGATGTCGTCAATAAACTTTATGACCGGCGGGCGGTTCAAGTCGACCTCAAAATTTTGCAAATTTGTTTCATTGTCATGATAACCGAGGGCGATGAATGCCTTGCAATAAACTATTCCCGGGCAAAATGCGTCGACACATCAAAGCAGAGAGTGCCCCGTGAGTCTAGCGAACTTTCATGTGGCCGAAAACTTCTTAGAAAGTTGTAAAATTGTAAAATGTGCCATATTACGGTTAAGCACTAAGCGCTTCGTTGGAAATGTTCTCCTAAAGGTTGTAAAAATTTGCAGTTGCTATAATAAATGCATTAAATATATTAAACTATTTTGCAATAAATGTATATAGTCGTCAATTTAGAGTGTACCTTATTATTGGACTATGAAAAATCCAGATTACAAAATTAGTTACTTAAATTTACAGGGAAGTAAAAGTAGATTTATTGTCGTGTTTGAATTGCTTTATTTTATTATTTTCACATAAAAATCATATAATACTTTTCAAATATAGGTTTGTGTGGATATTACATTTTATTATTTGTTGAACATGTTTCATAAATACACTTTCGTACACTGCACCAACAAGGGGCGGGCAGGAATTGTCCGCCTTGGCATTAGAATATATTTTTTGTTAATGTTAGAAAATGTTAGATTTTTCGGTGTACTGCAGACTGCAAGGGCTTGGTTTGATACCCGGCGAATGCAGAGAAAAAGTATTGCTCTTAGCAATAATATTAGTTTAATATGACTAATTACATTGACAAAGAATTAAATGGTCATGATAGTCAATGCTGGGTAAATCAAACAAGAAAATGCTATCTTTGTCAATATATTAATATAGTCAAGGTTACTTTAGGTATAAACATTTACATTAAAGTGCTAAAAGTATTAATTGGTATAAATTTTGAACGTGAATTTCTTTCTAATATTACTAACAAAAATTATTAATTTTTTTTAATCTGTTATCAACTTGTTATCAGTTATCAGTTGTCAACTTATCAAGTTTTCATGTCGGTATAGTTATCCAAGGCTGCTTTCCTGTACCTATATGATAAATGCCCAATTAAGTGTCGGAAAAATGTGATTAATTAATAATATCGAAAGAGCAATAATTCACAGGGAAAACCGAAGAAGATAAGAACAAAATAATAAAATAAAGTACAATAAAGTAAAAATAATTAAAGTACATGCAATTTTGAAGAAACTCTGTTTTTATTTCAGGCTAAATGACGTAAAATAAGGAAAAATCCCATTTACCGAAATTATTTCTTTAAATGTACCAAACGTACAAATATGTTCATTCAAATCCGTTTCGGACAATCAAGGAATTCCCTTTGTAACTTTGCCATAACAATTTTAAACCAACGCAAATTTAGTTTTATAAAATTCACTTTCAAGGAGAGTGTTCCAATTGTCCAACACCAAATTGAATGAAACTTTTTGTACGTGTAGTACATACATAGAAATAACTTGTGTTAACGGGATTTTATGCCGTTTTAGGCCGTTTGCTCAAAAATAATTTTCAAAGTTTGCAAACAAACGAAGCATGGTATATATTACTTTAACAGCACGCCAAGTTATATTACTTGCGTGGTATAATCGTTAGAGTGCCTGCTTTGAGATCCGAGGTTCTCCCAACAGCCCCCTGAACCAAGACCTCAGAAAGAAAATACAACACTTTGGTAAAACCTTTAATCGCCTATGCTGCTCTTATTTGGGGCAATGCTTCGAAAACGGCTCTTAACCGCATCTATAAGCTTGAAAGAAGAGCTCTAAGAACCATAATTAACACCGAACGTTACCTAAGTAACGACAGATTATATGCCGAAGCTAATGTAGAACCAATTGAAATCTATATATACAATCAGATGAAAAAATTC